>JABWIB010013082.1:6380-17524 GCA_016617825.1 Platyplectrum ornatum
AAGCTTTTAAAGCGAAACGCGCGTAGCGGATCGCTACGGGGGTCCTCAGTTTTTGGCTGTTATATACTAATGGGATTGGGGGGTTACAGTGATTACTCAGCACTTGCACTTTAATTGAGCTCTATCTGACATANAACAGCAGACTGCTGATTATAGAANAAATGCAGTTTGCTCGATAACCTTAAGGCATATGCAATACAGCACACTTGTTTTGCATATCAGGCCGGTACAACATGTTAACTCCTCATTGTGAAGTAACAATGAGGAAGTGAATAGTACATTACTTATTCTAGTACCTAGTGCATACTGCTCATCATATATAAAACCACCCCAGAACTCTGCCTAGATAGAAACTATAAATGAGAGTGACCCCCAGTAGCCAATTTTAATCACTATACTCATTCTATTTTTTTGCACATATCCTTATCTTTATTTTAATATAATTTCGCTAATATAATATAGTGATATTAATATTTTAAAAATCTTAATTAAAAGTTAAGCTTTATTATACTAATTATTCATATCAGGGTTTGCCCTCAGGGATCTAGAGTGCGTCCCCTCAAAAGAGAACAGTCTTTTTTCTCCTTTTTACAATAAAAAAAAGGAAACAGCGATAAAACGCCGAAAAACCTCAACAAACAATATCGTTGATCATTCTTACTTTTTGATTGATCAGCGATGATTGTTTGTTTGGAAAAAAATTGAAAATACCTTTAAATAAATAAAACATACTCACATTCCTGGGTTGCTGGGCCCGGCTCCTTCTTGTGATGGTCCGGCATATCCCTCTTGTACGGAGAGACGCTGTATATGTGTGGTGCGGTTTGTCTGTGCTGATATTCCACGAGAACATTGTCGGCCAGCTTAAGTCAATAGTGCCTAAAGATCTGATTCTGGTACATAGGTTAGTTTATGTTTAATTGTTCTTCAGATGGGAGTTTATTGTGCGGCTACTTAGGCAGGAAAACATCTTATTATAAGGCATGCACATTTCTATATTTAATTTATCAAAGTTTATAACATGTGTTTGCTTTATGTTCACACAAAACAAAATACAACATCAAAATAAGCATAACCTGTGCTACACATATACTATAAACATGACAATATTACAACAGATGCAGAGTTCAGGTTTCAAATTCAATAATTTATTTGAAACAAAATATAATTCGTTTATATTACATATATGATATTTTTATTAGAAACAATTGTTCAACATCAATTTATAATGATTCAATATGTAAATTGCAAAGAGTTCTGTACACAAATTGCAATTCCAAATAACAGAGACCATATGCCTGGTGAGCAAGAAGAAGGATATAACATCAGAAAGCAACGAGGTAATATATCTGAGAAAGGTAATGGATAGTATGAACAGTATCACAGAGTAGCACTTATTGTATGTGGGCAACAAGAGTAAAGTAGCACATATAAAACAAATAAAGTAGAGAAGAAACAAATCAGTGGGAAAATAAAGAATGAAGAAAGAATATAGATAGAAGGGGAAGAAGTGGGAAGTCACACTCCCCAGTAGACCTGCATAATCATAGAGAAGGTATACGTGGGTCATTGAGCAATATCCTTGTCTCACACTACATAGTGTATTGAAAGCAGGCAGTGACAGAGGAAAGAGTATTTCTAATTCTCCCCCACGTGGCAAAAAAGAAGCAATAGTACCCAGGAAGTACAAATAAAAATGCCTCTGCAAACAAGGATCGAGATGATCGCAATGAATGTATCCAAAACAAATTTCTCACCAACTTCTGATAAGATTAGCAGCATTTGTTATTCACATTTGGATAACTGTAAATTAGAAGGGTTATCATCATCTCCCAACTCTAATACAAATAACATTTACCTCCTCTGCAATTCAACTTGGTTTAGTCTCGTTCATAAGTTCAATGGTTTGTAAGTCTGGATCCAGCCCAATGAATTGAACCGTTTTGACCGGTCTTCAGTGGAATAGAAGAAACACATTGCATAATGTAGTGTTGGGCTTTTAGATAAAGGGAAAACATTGACTGTCTCAGGAGTCAGTTTGGCTTGCAGTTCCCAGACGGAGAAAACATGAGAGCGGACGGAGAAATGACATGACATGAGGAGACCCTGGATGGTAAAGCAGGATTGTTAAGAGGGGGGAGGGTCCAGGTCATGAATGAATGGGGTCCAGGTCATGTTTTTTACAATGTAGTTGAGGTCCAGATGTGGAAGAANTTGTTGCTGTAGAGTGCTATCAGTGTGGATATGTTGATGTGTAAGCCAATATTTACTGTGTCTACAGATTGCAGCCTGTTTATATATATGAAGTTTGGGAAATAATGCCACCCTTTGTCCTAGTACACTGCAGAGTGTGTACACTGATTTAAGATATTTTTCTTATTCCAGATAAACTGGTGAAACACCCAATTGAGGGTGCGTTCATCACTGCTAGACAATACTAATGGGAGTATTGTCCGCGGTAGAGAATTTTAGGGAACAAAATCATTTTGGACAGTGTTACAAAGTCTCCAGCTCTGACGTGGTTTTTGGGAGCTGTCTACCAATATATGGGATTGGGTGTTTTTCCCATGTACAGGGAATAGGGAAAGTCCAATCCCTGACCCCAAATAAAGGGGCATAGGTTTTTTTTTAAACATTTTTTCATTCATCAAAAGCTGGCATAGTAATCACAATAGTTACTATGTCCAGCTTTTGTGGATGAAACTAATATAAATATTTCCAGCATTAAAAATAGATATTCACATTAGTTTCATTCATGATTGCCCGCATAGTAACTGCTGTGATTACTATGCCAACTTTTAAGCATGAAATGTAAAGAAAACAATTTAAATGTTAAAAAGTGAAAGGTTAATCCCTTCCCGCCCAGGAAGAGTGTTCATGCTACAAAACATCAGTGGGGTCAAACTGCTCACTATAACCGTATTTCCAAAAACTCATAACAGCCAGAGCCTTCTCTCAGTTTCCAGTGATAATATCAAACCAAAATTAGTCATATATTTTTCCTTTAAAGTGTATCAGTATTATAACAATAATATAGTTTCCAATAATCTCAACCGTGATTTTCTTTTTGTCATGTGCAATTATAATACAAAAAATAATACAAAAAATATTCCATTTCCATAAATCCAAACAGAGTTATACAATAATTATTTATCCCACTATCCCATAAGTGCATTAAATAAAAATAATAAAATATACTTTCTATTCATCTAAACTGTATAACACTCTACTAAACATCTTTCTTTGACATGTTAAATTAATATGCAGACTATTTCCACCAATCTGTACAGTGATCTTGTGCTGTTACTATTACCAATAACAGATTAGTTTCCCTCATCTCCAAATGATTATACATCATCATTTATCATTGAAGCCTTAACAAGACATATCTACATAACATCCTGTGGAAAACGTAAATATAACTATATTCCTTTATTTATAGTCATCAACAGCATCGGACTGGCCCACCAAAGAACAGGAGAATCCTCCGGTGGGTCCCAAGACCTAGCATTATTTCTTTATAAATGAGGGCGGGCCCCAAGAATGATTTCCTCTGGTGGGCCCAAGGTACCCCAGTCCGACACTGGGGTACCTTTACCCTCAGGCAAAGGTAAAATGAACACCCTGAGAATGATGTACTGAACAGGTATCAAATTATTGCAGACAGGCAAAACAGAGCAGGGAACACAGAAGTGAAGTGAAATGATAAATAACACAAACAAAACAGAAGTAATGCAACAAGGCAGGTACAAGGTAACAGAGCTGGGTACAAATGAACAGTTGCAGGATTAGCAGAGAAGCAAGGACTAGAATAGAAGGTAAGGTTAACTGATGGCAAAAAGCAAAACAGACAAGATGCAGACGAATACAAGATAGAGGAAGAAAATAATATCAAGGTAAAAATTACAGAACTGGAAGGCAGGGTTTAGGCAAGAGGAAGACAGACAAAATAGACCTGAGCAGAGACACATGGACTGAAAACAATTAATGACCCAGCAAAGAGTGCTGGATCATGCAGGGATAAATAGCCACAATACAGGTGCAAACCATAACAGATAATTAACCCAAGTAGCTGGACAGTGACCCCTCTGGTGAAACTGGTAAAACACTGTGCTGAACAGTGGCCTCTATTGGCCACAGGAGGTACCACAAATACTATAGGTCCAACAGCGGCCCTAGGGGCAAAACAGGAGGTCACAGTGTAACAAATAATGCCCCCTATGCCGTTAGAAAATCTCTTTGACCATCCTCAAGAAATATACATAAACGTGGCGTATAAAGAAGAGCTAATTTCTCTCCAGCCTCTATCAACCTTGTGCACACTTCATAAAACTCCTTCCTCGCTCTTATTACCTCAGAAGAATAACCTTGAAAAAAGTTATCATATTCCCATTCCAGGGAGCTAAGCTTTTAAATAGCCAGCCATATTACATATTTGTGGAGAAAATTAAAATATTTACAAATCACCGCCTGTGGTCTATCCTGATGGAGGTCCAATTCTATGCGCTGTTTCCACAGCCATATCTGCTCCAACCTCTGGCATCAAGCAGAGCAGGTAAAGTAGACGCAAGAAAATCTATTAAAGGCCATTCATATTTTTAGGCAGGCCTATAATCTTTGAACGGTTCTCAAGATCATCTAACTTAAAGATTAATTGACGATTTACCTTTCAGAACTGTACTCCTCCACCGACTGCACCCTTTGAGATATTCCTTTTAAATGATCCTTCATCTCCTGCACATTAGATGCAAGTGTATCAGCTTGGGCCTGGGACAGGGGGGTCATAGTATCTGTTATAGCTTGCCTTACATACTGTGCATCTGTGAACTTCCATCCTGATGAGCCCCAGACCGTCTCATAGGTGAAGAAGGAGAAACATATACTCAGCTGCATGGTGTGTGTGTGTTAGCAGACGTCATCTTGGATGTCCAATTTTTCCATCCGCTGGACAGCAGCACTCGCTGGTTAAGGCTTAGTGGTACTACCAAGGCTGAGGCTTAGTTTAGCTAAGGCTGCATATGATTGCTTAGGGTGAGAGGCGTGGAGCCATTCATAAACATTTAATAATCAACTTGTATGGATGAAAAAACTATTCATTTACCTTATTTTGAAGTTCATGGGGGGAGAAGTGGTGGAGGCTAATACTACAGAACAGTGTAAGCAGCTTGGGATAAATATAAGGGTATTCTGAGTCTCAAACAAAATAGTTAATAAATTTGGGTTAATATAGTTTTAGATACACAATGGGGCAGACTGGATGGGCCATGTGGCTCTTATCTGCCGTCACTTTCTATGTTTCTATGAGAGGTTCATTATCAAACATGAGAAATAGCAATTAAAATTTATGCAATTTATATGCAAATTATAAGCAAAGCATGAGAAAAGGCTCCAGACCCTATTCCTACTTTTGAAGTCCTACCTATGACATTCATAACTGCCATAACCACCAAGGTTGGCCAACACCTCCAACTTGCAAAAATACAAAACAGTGAATAATCTCAGCATTCTACACTCAAGGGCAACAATATAAACTTAAGGGAAATCACCACTCTCCAATCCTCCCAACACTTTTCTCTATGTGTAGGTAACGAAAAAAACCTCAGCAAATTCAACCAGTATAACAATGTGCCCTTAGATCAATCTTCATGGATATATACAAAAATACTAATTCAGTCTCTACAAACAATAAGTCAGAAAAAAATTCATACAAAATGAATTTTCACAGAATAAAGGTCTCCATTAAGAAAGTCTCACGATTTTTGCTTCTGTGCTCCGATGAAGGATCCTCAATGAGCATAGACCGAAGGGAAGAATAGAAGGTGATTTTGATGAAAATAAAATAAAGTGTATATGCACACTATCTGAGCTTCTGGAATGGAGAATTATTGGATACCCCTGTTTGAGTCTACATGCGATGATTAAAGAGGAGGATGGTGTATGTAACCTGGCAAGGGGTTGTGGCTATATTTTTTAATGGTCTGCACAAGGGAGATCTCACTGCTGGATTTATACCCTCCTACTATCCCACCCGATATGGGGTATGTCCTATGTCCTATCCTGTTGGTGGTCAAGGTGTCCATTGGCCACGCCTGGAAATCTCCCCCCTGTTTGTGAAAGGTCATTGCAAAAGTTACATATTGTTATAACATGGAGGTCCTGGATGCCCCCCTATTAACTCCATCCTGCTTCACCTTTAGTTAAATGGTTATATTGAGCTTTATATCTGGAGACAAACTTGTGTGTTCCCCTCCCCTTCCCTGGCTCCTGAGTCTCCTGATGCTGTTCTATCCCTGGACTCTGATGCCTCTGCTGACCCCTTTACTCTGCCATTATCTGTGCCCAAGAATGAATCCTCACCCTTCCTGTTGTTGTTTGTTTGTATGCTGTATTCCATACCTTCTGACATATTGCAGAGTTGTAGACATATTTACTCACTTCAACCCCCTATAATTACTCTAAATACTACACAAATTTTCCAATTATTACAATTAAAAGATATGATTTCTCAGATAAATGATTTTCATATAGAGGTGGACTCAAAAATTACTTCCACCACACTGCAACTGCTCACAACTGCTCACAATGTATCTCTCTTGTTCGAAAGCCAGAAACGGAAACAGGCAATCTCAAAGCTTCCACCTCCCGATCATGTAAACCTCTCCTCTCCTCATGTAATACTGTCTTACTCTTTTGGGAAAAAACTGAATTTCAACACATCATGCTCACATTTACTGTATCTTGTTCATCAGCATATAATAAAAGATTTCCGATTTGTCCAGTGTTTTTGTTCCGTACGATGGCATTTATCTGGACATGAAAGTACTAATTGCCAACATCAAGAAAAACGGACAAGGCGAGGAACTGCAGGCACCTCACAGGCTGTATGTTTTAAGAATCTGATGTTATTGGGCCCAGATACATTAATAGCACAACAACTGCAGGGCTCACCACAGACCTACACCAACCCCACTACCATATATATATATATTTTTTTTTTTATCCCCAATATATTCCCAAAGCGACATATAAAAGTGTGCTATATATTGTCATCTATTTAAATTACTATGTTTACTCGCTTGTTATGTACTATTAATCCAAATTGTGTGTACACTTTTTCAATTTGGTTTCCATTCCCCCTCCCTATTTCCCTCCCTCTCCCACTTTTTCCCCCACTTTTTCTTTTACTATTTCAAAATGAGTGGAGCTTTATATACCCCTTGTTGATACTTGTATGGTGTACAATTTTTTATTATGCTGCTTTATTATTTGTATATTGCTTGTATATCTACTCCTAATAAAACGTGTTTAACATAAATGGACTTGTGAAAAACCAACTGGAAATAATGCTGAGGAATTAAGACAGCACTATGTTGCTATAATGTTTTAATATGTTAACTGCAAAGTTTTCATATCTGGGCTGTGCCACTGCCATTCATGTCCCCTTGAAAGTATATACTCGAGTATAAGCCGACCCGAATATAAGCCGACCCCCCCAATATGTCTGTCTATCACCACTGAAAGTCACTGATGGATCATTACCCCCATAGGATTGCATTGACTCTGGTCTCTACGACCAGATTCTATAGATCTTCCCCTATATGTCTCTATTGTCTCCCTGTTTCCTGCATGTGCAGGGTTAATATAAGGCATATAAGGCAATGTAAAGTTTATGTACCATGCTGTAACCTATACAGCACACTATCATGCTTGTGCCAGCTCTGTGGACTCAGTGTGTGCATGTGTGTCATGCTGCCTGTCAGTTTCAGTGTCAGCACATCCCTACATCATGACACAAAAAAAAAACTCGACTCGAGTATAAGCCGAGGGGGGCACTTTCAGCATAAAAAAAGGGCTGAAAAATTCAAGTATATACGGTAATTGACCACAGTAAGAGACTAGTGAAGGGAGATGGCAAAGCCTAGAAAAGTGTCTTATCTTAGGGTCTTTCTGATGATATACATATATTATCAGAAACACAGTATATTATGTATATATAACTGTTTTCATTTCAAGTTTATATACATACAGACAGTGATGGAAGAAAGACTGAATGATAAACATATTAAGAACGGTTATTTTATTAATTATATTAGGAGAACAAGCACAGCTGACAGTTTTGTAATTTAATGTAAGTAATTGGTGGTATCACTTGGTATTTTGTTTTACATAATAATAATTTAAAAAATGTATTGTGTTTTAGATGAATCCTAAAAAATACATAACAATTAGAATTATTCTTGTACCAAATTTTAAAAAAGAGAGATTTCCTGAATAACAAATTTGCAAAAGCAGAATGCTTTTTATGCTGCATTTAAAGTGGTTGTAAAAATATTCTCTAAATGCAGTGTTTTCATTTTTAATAAAATTACCCTTTTAAACCTAAACTTTCAAGCCACAGAATGGAGGTTATTCTACAATCCTGTAGTTTCGTAAATAAAAGACTTGCAGTTGGTGTATTATACAGCCGTAGAACATTATTATTGACTCTTCATGGTACCCACAGGAAACAGCTGAGGAAACTTTGGATATAAAGAACCAACCTTGGCTCTGTGAAATCTGAATTTTATATAAAAAGGATTCTTTAGACAAGAAGGCTTCAAAATGTAATAGTTACTGGTCAAATAAACACAATGTTCACAGATAAAGAAAATGGATAATGATACCTTCAGAAGAGTTCAGCAGAGAGGAAATCAGTCAAACTTTAAAACATAACTATACAGACATTTCATATTTACAGTAGTTATTTACAGTCCAGTAGTTATGAGAGGAAAAAAAACCCAGCATATTTTGAAAATATCCTTAAAACAGTTTACATATGACAAAAACAGATAGACAATACATGTATGGCAGATAACACAAATACACTCACAAACCAGCAGAGATTCTATCTGGAGGCATATTGAAGATGAACTGCTCTCCCATGCAGTGTAAGACATATCTCTAGCACAACTTCAAAAGGATGTTAATTCCAGGGGGTATGGTCAAAGTTCTTACTTCTTTAGAATAGAAACAATTTAGTAAGAAACATAGGCCTGATGTCTCTTGATCTATGGAGACGCCGTCCCTACAATTATCCTTTTGTTTTTTTGTATGTCCTGATTCCCAATGTTTTTGGCAGGTGGCAGGTTTCATGAATTCCATTGTCCATTTGCAAATCATGCTTCTCAATGTTTTGGGTGGTATGAGGCAGGGAAGCAGAAGTGATGAGCTTCATGTGATACAATTGGTTATCAGGATTAATATCTCCATGCAAAGCAGATTAGCACCTTATTATGCAATAACATTTCCTGGTGGCATGGCACTACATAGGGGCAACAAGATTTCTAATGATCTTCATATTATTCTCCATAATTCTTGTCAGTCTCATTTGATTGAAATATCTTAAGTTTCATTGAATAAGACATATTATTAACAATGCATAGAGTTAATGCATAGAGCATAAACTTTGCACCATGATCAGCTATATGAATATATCATAAAATCCCTTTCTTAGATACACAAAATACATATATTACTAACATTAAAACTACACTCTGCCATTTCTCTGAATTTCATATCAAATCTATTGTTACGATTTTGCAATGCTACATTATTAGTACTGTACTATCATTTTGTTAGTTTGTTAGTATCATCATTGATATAAAGGTAACACTTTGCAGTTCGACTTAAATTATGGTGCTATACCCAAATATCCCTCTAAATTTTACGATGAAAGGGTGTAGGTTAAAATGTCAACCAATAAAAAAACAATAAAACATAAGGCAAATGACAGGTTACCATTCTTACACTGTGACACCTATTAGGCTGGTAATTAGATCTTCCTCTTCCAAATTCTCTCATCACACGTACCAGATAAAGGAAATTCCCACATACATGTCACAGTCATTCTACTCCACTTTATTGCCTTCAATCCATACTTTTTATATTTTTTGCCAATCCACAATGGTACTGATAATTAGGGATACCATAGAAGGTGAGCAGATGCCGCCTAATACTGAATAAGCCCACAACACAACTGGGTCATGTGGCTCTCATAGTGGGTTGTTACATCACATGTGCAGACAAGCAGTGTTACTGGATAGACGCATCCCTTGTACCGCTTATATGTTCCCAACCACTAAAGCTGACATTAGCGCCTTCCTCCCCGTATAGCCGTTGGTAACATTATAACTCACCAAAAGGAAACAATGACTGCAGCTGTCATCAACCAATCATAGCCAACACTAATCCCCCGATCAACCAATCATATTAATGAGCTTCAATTAAATAAACAGACCAGTAACACCCATAATAACACCTAAAGTGCATTCTATACAAATATAAAGTACAAGTATAAACCTGAAGGCTTATTCAGTATTAGGTGGCATCTGCCAACCTTCTTTGGTATCCATAATTATCAGTGTGATATATATCAACATATATTGCTTTATACACATTCCAGCCTTATTGTCTGTTATCAGCATCTATTTGGTCCAGATTTACATATTTTAATTTGAGTGAATACATAACTTTTTTAACCCACTTATTTTCATTTCTTTTTTTCACGTCCCCTTTTCTCTTTATTTTATTAATATGGGGACATTACCTATATTTGGGTTTTAATTATGTTCTCAATAAAGATGATATTTACTATAATAAAGTTTCTATTGATACCGGAGTGCACTGACTTTTTTCTTCTGTGCCATTTAGTTCGGGTAGGGGTAGGACTTCCATGGGGAGTCAACTAAAAGATTGGTGACAGTGTTTGCTGTATAAATTGGTATTTTTGACCCTCTGGAGTTTAAGTAAAGGTATCACTGGTGATAGTAGAGTGTGGTTTTTCTTTTGTGCCGTTATAATTGAGACAGAGGGCGGTCTCACAATCATTGAGGAATAACCCAAAGGCGGAAAAAGAACGCCAGTTCACTTAACCAATCATTTACATAGTTGTTGAGGTTGAAAAAAGACAAGATCAACCTATATGGGATCTCCTAAATTTTATAATTAAAATTGATCCAGTTTAAATATACCAGAGTTCCCTCCTGACTAGGGTTATAAATAACTTATACACGGAAAATGGAGCGCTCAGTCCTCTGAGTTTTACCCTTTTATTTAATTACAAAAAATGTATAATACATATATATATATATATATATATATATATA
>JABWIB010013083.1:2806-13758 GCA_016617825.1 Platyplectrum ornatum
TAACTCCCCTGCAATTCAACATGGGTTTACCCAATCTTGAGTAAGTCGTGAGTAAGTCAATAGCGCCTAAAGTCTGAAACTGGTCCAAAATCACTATTGTGTAGCACGTGACCAAAAAGGTGGACCAACTTTCCGTGCGCGCTCCTGTTTGGCACATGTGCAGAGCGAAATCTCACTCTACTTCCACCTACAATAAGGGGTTAAAACCCCGCTCTAAATCCGCTCCGCCAAGTAGCTGTGTGTATGTCACATGGATCTGTATATTTACACTGTAACAAGCCTGCAGTGTGCCCAGACAAACAGCCGAGAGCTGTCTGAGCGCTATTCACACTCGGCGGCAGGACAGGCAGCTCATGCACTGGGTCGCCTCCTGTTCATACGCACGCGCTACGCGCCATCTACCTCCATATCTATCATCTAGTCGTCTGATTTATCTTTGATTTATAGTTTCATTGGGAAAACTGAAAATGTTGCGATGTACTTTGACGAGGATAAAACACGTTTGTTGCGCTGTAAACAGTAACAATTATAATCATGGGAATATGCTGTAGTGTGTACCCAGCTTAAGGATATGTACAATGGTAGATAGAGATTTCTTGTTGTGTTTGATAAATAAGCTTATGGCTCATAGGTGTATAATCTAGATACTGGTCACATGTTATCCACAATGTGATCTCAGCATACCCTCCAACTATACCTATGTAGCCGGCACAGTACTGACTATTAATGGTCTTGACTGCATCTATTACCTTATATAGGGAATCTCTTTTGCGGGTGTCTTGCTTTGTCCATTGAGGAGAACACATAGAAGGATTAGGCAAGTGCACCCTAAGCCGTACAATTGGGCGCAATGACGTGTGCATGGATTAGGTGTCAGACCGTCCCTACACACAAAAGACTAGGAGCTCTATAAAATAAATCCTGCGGTCAATGTTTAGGGTAGCCTCTCACCAGGGGTGGGCTGGCGGGGGCGGCAGGGTGCAAGATGGCACCCCGGGCCACAGTGTCATTGGTGCTTCAGGTTATTCCCATTAACAGAGACAAAGACTCCCATGCAACACGAGATTTATGTAAGCCGTGTGTGTTAATTTTATTGTTTATATGCTAAATACAGAACATTTCACACAATGCAGACTGTTTATTTTGTTTTATGCTGCAGTTAAACAATTTGTAATGATACAGTTCTAAGAAGTGAAAAATGTCTCTGATTCATACTTAGAACTGAATGCTCTTCTGTGACGTCACACGTGTATAATCTGTTTTTTGTCTCGTCTGTTAGTATATAAAGATAATACATTCTATGCATTACAAAAGTATGTTTCTACGCATAGGTTTTACAGCACACACACATCACAACTGTTCCTATTTGATTTACCAGCAGCTTACAGCGTAGAAGTGTCCACTTTTAGCAAAGGGGGAGGAACACAGCAGAAGAGAATAGCACTCCTTGGTAGCCGCCCTTCTGGAACCCAAAAAATAACAGCATAGCTGACAGCAACTGACAACACTCAGCTTATGATCGCTGAGTACTGTTTAGAAACACATTGCTTTCAGTTTAGTGTTAACCTCTGCTGGAAGAGAAATAGGGAATAGGAGAGCCACCAATGGCAGAGGACAGTACTAAAAGGTCAACTTTTAACTTCTATGTATTTATAAACACAACTCAGCTGAGTTCCGAACGCTGCAAAAGCTGTCAGCAGTTGCCAAACAGAGGGAAGAAGTTCCCTTCCCACCAGGGCAGACTGGATGGGCCATGTGGCTCTTATCTGCCGTCACTTTCACTTTCTATCTATCTAAGTCCTGCCTGGTGCCTCCTTCTATAAGACCTGTGTCAGGATCTGGGGTTGAGGTTCTTACTGAGGCCCAGGGTCTGGCAGTGGCTATAGAGTATTGAATACTACAAGTCTTGGTGGTTTGATGTAAGTACATGACATGCAGGCACTACTAAACACAGGATGGTATCCCTATACAGTCCCTGTCCTGGTTCCCTTGCAATAGTCCCTAGGAGAGCACCCATCCCAAAGAGTCCCCTAAAGCACCTTGAAGTCTCCTTTCTCTTAAAGGAGAAAAGGGTTACAGGCAGAGCTCGATGGAACCAGTAGTGCGGCAGGGATAAGAAGGAGAGCACTTGTAGCTGGCTGGTATCTGTAGTGCTGTAGGAGTGGTCAGATGAGCACTTGAAGTTGGCTGGGACAAATAGTGTTCCAGGAGTAGACAGGTGAGTACTTGTCTTGGAGAGGCTGTAATCCAGCAGGTGAGGACCTGGTGCTTCCACACTGGCCGTGTGTGACAGTACCCCCTCCACGGATGGCCTCTGGACACTTTTAATTTTACCTGGGTGCTGTCGATGGAACAGTCTCACCAAGCGAGGAGCATCAGCATCAGTCCAGGTCCTTTCTTCCATATCAAACCCAGCAAACCAAGTATTGGAGGTGGCCATACATGTAATGAGAATCAGTGATGCTACTGATCTCGAATTCTGGTCAATGGATGGACTCTGGAGTCCTGGGCAGGGAGGATCTGAACCTGTTGCGAACCAGAAGTTTTAAAAGGGACACATGAAATGTGCTGGGAATCCAGAAGGTGAGCGGGAGCTTGACCTTGTAACTCACCAGATTGATCACCAGAATTATTGGATAAGGGCCAACAAATTGGGGAGCGCTTTATGGATTTCGTGTAGAATGGCTGTTTTTTCTTGTCAGCAAAGACTTTATAGGTCTGGAGGCCTTCATTAGAGAAGAACGAACATCACTCCAGATTTTGGCAAAACGTTGCCAGACCAGCTGCAGGAATGGTGATGGTTGTCCATAGTTTGTAAAAAACCGGGTGCTGTCAGAGGAAGGATAATGGAAACCTGCCCAGGGTAATAACTCGCACCAGTCATCTTGAGAGGATGAGACATATAGACATAGAAAGGTCTCTAGATCTTGAATAACCCCCTGGTTTGGTGAGACGAGAACTTTAACATGACCTGTAGAGACGTACAGAGAGCTTGCCAGAGCTGAGCCGTGAACTGGACACCTCTGTCAGAGATGACCTAGGTGGGTAGACCATAGAGACAAAATACCCTGCGTGGAGCAGCAGGAGGTGCCGATGCACGAGCAGGAGAACCAGCATTACAGAATCGTGACAACCTGTGTGGGTCTACTTCCACCACCTGATGATACCTGCCAAGAGATCCGAAGTAAATACAGAATGAAGGTGATTTAATAGTATATATGAACATTTGTTCAGCATTTATTAGCACACAGGGTTCCTATACCAGGGCTCATCTAGCATGGCATCTTCTCAGCCTGGCTTCTGTAGGGCTGTGCTGTGGTTATTAGGTGGGCGTATGGTTATGTTTCAAGACTTCTCTGGTAACATTAGTAATTGGGAGTTGGACTGGGATCAGTATGTTAAACAAGTTTATAAAGTTCAAGTATAATTATATGTGTACTTCTGAAGACTACCCAGGAACACTGGAGCCAGGGATTTAGGGGTTTGCATAACTTGTGGTCATGTTTAATTTAATATTAACAACTATTGTCGAAACTATTGAGAGTTACAAAAACCCAAGAGTCTCCATAACTAACTACGGAGACAGAGGAAAGTAAAGGCGCTCCTGTGGTTTTATGCCGCTGCCCATTGTTTTAATTGCTGATGAACTTTATTTATCTTATGAACAATGTCGTACTTCACATAATGTACTATGAAAATATAAAAGGATTATCCTCATGTGTGTTTGGAGAAGAATGGTAAAAGCCTGCGGTCTAGCGTTAGTATAATGGACTGGGTGTAGTTTTCTTAGTAGGTTGCATCAACATGGATGATGTCTATTGAGATAGAGGATTAAAATCCCACAAGGGCACTATATTAGAAAGTATCAGGTAGGAAAGGGATTGTGTCATGTGACTTGCAGGCACCCTATTAATGTAAGAGAGCAATGAGAAAGGCAAGTCACGTGCTGGGTATATATATATGTATTAAACCTTCTAGGTACACATTTAAGGGGGCACAGTCATACCCCCAATGGCATGAAAATAAGGTAATGCGGCTCTGGGTACAGAGGTGCAATTTTTTAATTTAATAGAGGTTAATATAGGGATGAATTTGTTGCTTCAATATATATGTTTAATGACTATTACTTTATATGTTTACTTTATGACAAATGGGTTTTCGAAAGGTTTAACACCTTAAAAACCAAATCAATAGATTGTAATAGGGAAAGGTTAGGGTTAGACAGTGGGGATGGGATGGTTAGGGTTAGTCTGGCAAAGGGAAAGTAGGGATTAGGCTGCAGGGAAAAGAGGGTTATGGAAGGGAGCATTAGGGTAGGAATCAGGAGAAGGATTGTGAGGATCTGAGGATTTGTCGGCTTCTCTGCGTCATGTCAGCTTCTCTCTGCATTCCAATTATAGATGTCTGGAACAGCCCCGTCGGACCAGGACTGTTTGAAGAGGCAAGCCACATCCTTAATGGGTAGAATAGCCTTATATATAAGGATAGCCTAAAATCTTAACCTATAGGTATGTATGGTTTAAATAAAATAATCATTAAAATAAATGGGAATACTGGACGTGCCAAGTGATTCTTATCCTCCATCACGTTTTAATGTTTAAAGTTTGAACTCACATTTCACTGTAGTTAATGATTGCAATGCCATGTTATCTAACCTTGTTATCTAACCAAAGTGGCCGTTAAATCCTAGTCAATGTTCAGCATTGGCTTCCCCTCTGGATCTGTACTTCTGGATTGCAGATAGATGAAGATGTCTACCATAGGCTATAACCCNAGTGCACCTATCTGGACATATTATGGTCCAGGCCTTGCAGATCGAGATATTTCTTTTAAGCCAAAGTATTCTACTCAANCCTCATAGAGGTGGCGGTGTGAGAAATAAACACTTCCCGGACAAGTGGCAAACTTTCCTTAATCNCAAAATTGTCTGTATTTTTGGTCCAGCTTGTAATTGTATATTGAGTAGACACTTGTTAGAGTTATCAGCCAATATGGCGGAGGCAAAAAGACGACCTTCTGGTGAACCAACCATGATATATAAATAATAATGGGTAAGAATGTATTTGCATAACCATAGTCAATCACCCAGTGGTAACTGAGGAACTCTTATTGGCTTCCTCCTTATATATTATCCCTTGCACCCGCAAATGGCTTTTCCTTCTATTCACAGGGACGCTCCCTTCCATTACCTGTAATATCTGTGGACTTCCCCGTCTCTTATCACAATAAGAGGCTGTCAGCGGTGTTTACAAAACGTCTTTAAAAATAACGGTGCATTGTTCTTCCTTCCTCTATACAGGGGAGTTATGCAAGACAAGACGTGTGTGCGATTCAGTGTAACTCTGATCTCATCCTATGCTGTTGCATGTTCAAGAAACCCTTTATATTCTGTAACCAACTGAATGTCTAAGGGGGAGATGCTGCCCAAACTCCTAATATTTACATGGAGTGACCCTATACTATAGTTGTATTATGTAGTAATAGCTGTATAGGCAGGGCCGCCATCAGGGGGGGGACAGCTGGGCCTACAGTCCCGGGCCCGGAGGTCCCCCCATCACTGGGCCACTGCCTCCTAAAGGCTCGATGGCCGTCCGGGACTTTGTGAGTCCTGGACCCAGGTGATCCTGTGTATAGGTATTAGCAATAACTTTATAGGGTAATAGTTACAGCTGTCCTCCTAACCCCACAGGGATATAGTATGGCCTAAGAGTTTCTGGAGCTATCTATATAAGCNCCCATGTGAACTAGATACATAAGGCCAGATTCAGGTTTTTGGGCACTCATGATTTCTCAAGTATGGGTAAAACCATGTTGAATTGAGGAGGGAGGTTAATTTCATAAGTTGAAAACAGTATTAGAGTTGAGAGATGATGTTTCCAGCCAAAGTCTAATAACAGTGGCAACATCAGTAAATGGGGGGTTGCTTGTGCACAGCAGCCCTCTCTATGTCCGATGCGCGTTTCGCCTCAGCTTAGTCATGCCACATACCACCCAACATTTTAAGGCCCCGAAATAGTACAAATAAGTTCCACCCCTGCTGCATCCCTAACCACTCCCAACTCAGCAACGCTCCGCCCCAGCCACGCCCCTTTTCAGTGCCACACGATGCAAAATAAAACATTGACGTCACTTTTGTCCCCTAACTGGGCCAGAATACAGGGCGGACGAGAAAGCAGGACAGTCACCTGAAATTGGGACCATCATGCTGGAATCTGCTGATGCTGAAGAATGTCATTGGTTGCTAAGGGCAACATCCTCTATTCTTTCCACCGTTTAGTAAATCTAGTCCTACATCTGGGCAGGGAGATTGAAAAGTGGCATTGTTGCCCATAGCAATCAATCAGATTCAAACTCTCAGTCTTATTTTACATACAAGAGAACACAAGCTAAAATCTGATTGGTTGCTATGGGCAACATCCCCAATTTTCAATTTTTTTGTCACGTTTCATTACATTTTAAGATTACTTTTCACTTTAATTCAACAGTTTAACTCTTGCACTACTGAGGACAGGTAGGTGGTGGTTATAGATAGCCGTGGTACAGCTCTGGAGTGAGAGGGTTAAGGGTAGGGGATACTTGACATTCCTTCAAAGTTAAACCTGTCCCAGTGCCCTACCCTGTGTGATTCTGCAGCCAATCTGAAGGGTGTGCGAGAGAGGCAGCCAGGCTCTTCATACCGATATCTCTGAGGATGAAGCTGGGACTGGTGTTCGCACTACTACTGATACTATGCTACTGCTGGACCGCTCACGGGCACAATGGGCCAGGTAATGTGGCGGTAGATTAGTTACCGGATAAACCTTTAACGTGGTGTTCGGTGTTATGTGTTCGCAATGCTCGTTCTTCAACGACCAGCTAATATCATGATGAGACATGACTAATGCCGATGCTTGGTAAATAAGATTATAGTTTGAATGTGCATTTTAACAAACCATAGTCATAATCAAACACCTTATAAAGACACTGATGGCAATATGTAAACCCTGTGCCCTCCTACAGCTGAATACTTACCTAATGGTAGCCGCTTGCTTCTACTTATGGATTTATGTTTTGGTGAGCAATACATGATTCGTAGGCAGGGTTCAATAAGGTGCACTAGTTACTTTGTATTTTTGTGCATACCGTNTTGCTGGTTATTTGTTTGATACCGTCGTCACCGGCGGACACAAGAGGGGAGGTTCACCGGCCAGACACATTTCCTGGCAATATCCAGTACACCTCCTGTTTTACAAGATTAAGGCATAGGAGTGGGTATTTGTATATCCTTATATGTTACTTTTTATTCACAATTCTATGTATGACTACTAATCCAGTGGGAGAGACTGGTAGAAAATAAGTCATGCGATGGTTATATTTCCATTATTTAGGTTTATCAGTGGATTAAATTCCACTTGCTGATTTAAGCGGTGAACCTTCTCTGGTAGGATACACACTATATATATATATATATATATATATATATATATATATATATATATATATATTACAAATTTATAAATGTAACATGAACATAACTGACTAGATAATATGTGAATAAGAATTGTACATATTATGCTGGAAAGCAGTTATAAGGCCATACATGTTTACTCCAGTAATAAATCTTAAAATCCCCAGGTTTCACAATCAAGCTGGTGACTGTACANTAGAAATGATCAGCATAATTGCCAACTTCTTATAAAGTTATAACCTTCTGTAGATACAAGACACAGCAACACAAGGACAGAGCTTGAGGGTGTGATTTATGTAAATCATGCCTAAAGTCCCACCCCTGCCTAAGCAGGTTGGGATTTATGCAAATCGTGCCTAAAGTCCCGCCCTTACCTAATCGGGTTGGGGTTTATTCAAATCATGTCTAAAGTCCCGCCCCTACCTAATCAGGTTGAGCTTTATGCAAACTGTGTCTTAAGTCCCGCCCCTGCCTAATCAGGTTGGGATTTATGCAAATCATGTCTAAAATCCTGCCCCTGCCTAGTTAAAGCTGTCATTTATTTATTCATTCATTCATTCACATGTTTGCAAGCATGTTTGGCATTCATAGGGAAGTAAATGTACAAAGCTAAGAAGACTTTAGACTAATCAGTCCCATAGAAAGTGTTTTTACTGGACACCCCTATAATCTCAGCTCATCCAAAAAATATGTATACTGGTCTGTAGATCAAGTCGTGTCTCCAGACAGAAAACAGAGGACTCCTAATGCTTCTCGCTGACTGCACACATGCAGTGACACCGGGCCCTATGTAATCTGGTATCTCTTTGAAGGGCCCTAACAGCCATTATACTTGCAATGATGGCAGTGCTTCTTCTGTGGCTTACATTGTCTCATTATCAGCACCCTTACAGGTTGGGATATGTCAGTGGACCCAGACGTCTGCTCACCGGACATGGATTTTCCTGGGCAGTGAGATTAACCTAATATAGCTATATTGTGACCTAAACCTCCTACTTATGTGTGTGCTGACGTAATGTTATATAATATTATACATATATATATATATATATATATATATATATGGTTCCTTCTTGGTTCGAATCCATGACAATTAGTTCTAGCAAATAGATGGAGTTGAGACATTTGTCAGTGCTCCAACTAAAACCAGTTTTATCTTTCAGGAAAAGAGGATGACAAAAGCGGCTTAGTCAAGACGATTCAATACAAAGGTAAAACATAAAATGACATGAGCACCTAAAACATACCTTGGTACATTGCTAGTAGTCTTAGAATGGATCCAGACTTAAGAGCCAATACGAGTGGGTTTTCGTCATGTATCATCTTCGGAGATATGTCAATGTAATATGCTCTCCACCAGGAAACTAAGTTAAATGCGGAAATGAGGATTGTATTTAAGGTCTTAGTCAAACCATTACTGTTCGAATGAACTACCTTGAGCAGTGTGTGAGAGGAGATAACTTACATTTCTCTGTTGAATTGTCTTATATAGATTCTCCAGGACACCTTCAACCCGAGAGGAGACTCACATGTATCTGTAAAAAGAATAAGCCACATGACTTACAAAGTAAGCCACNGATAATATTGTGAACGCTATAGGTCGTCCTTTGTATTACCCCAACGATTCCACCAAATTTTCCATCTCAAGACCATCAAATCCCATGGCAAGGCATGATAATACTGATTGTGCTCACAATCAAACACTCACCTATCCAATATAACAATATAATATATATATATATATATATATATATATATATATATGTGTGTGTGTGTATGTAGGTACCATATGCCCCACAGTCAAAAAGATGGGTGTACACAGCTCTAGCACTTCTTGGGGTGGTGGTGAGAAGTGGGTGACATGTAAAAATAATTGAAAACAACCAATATATATAGTGACATTCCTGATGTCATTTAAGTCCCAATCAGCATGGGGGGGGAGATTAAGTGTCCAAAAATCTGTGTCAATTCCATAGTTTTTTGGGTTTTTGGGGTTTTTTGATGACAGTCCCAATGACATTTACTGTACGCCCAAATATAGTGAGGGATGAAACCGTATGCAAGTATTCTCTGGTCTCTCCNTGATGGTGCTTAGCTGGATGGTCTCTCCATGATGGTGCTTAGCTGGANGGTCTCTTCATGATGTTGGAGATCCAGTGTTACTGATCTACTGCATGGTTTGAGAATTCTGGAGAGTCAAGGAGAGGACATGGGTCTATGAGGTTTGAGAATTCTGAAGAGTCAAGGAGAGGACATGGGTCTATGAGGTTTGAGAATTCTGAAGAGTCAAGGAGAGGACATATGTCTATGAGGTTTGAGAATTCTGGAGAGTCAAGGAGAGGGCATGGGTCTATGAGGTCTTGGTGGCAGTGGGCTTGCTGACCATTCTGACCTTCTGAATTCTTCTGAATTCCACACACGTGTCCTTCCATTGGTTGAATCGAAGAGTTCCTATGTCTTCTCCTCCAGAGCTACTGAAACATGGAATACGGAATTCTACCAACCTTAAAAGCTATCCCNGATGGAGGGTCATCTGTGAAAATGTCTCTATACATAGCTGTGTACAGATAGTAGTATTACTGATAATATCCAAGCCAACAGTTTCTGAGTTTCTATTTTATCTTTCAGTTTTAATATTATCAGGTTCACCTGTTGTCATTTTACCATCACATGAGGGTTTGGGAAAGTACCTGTTTCTACGTCTAAACTAATTATCTCCTTTACAGGAAAAAGACGTCACATACAAGGACACCACCCACATGGTTCCCATAAGCAGCGTTGCTTCGCCCTGTGCAAGCAATACAGTCCTAGGAAGCCAGCTGTCATCATTATTCCTCTGTTCTGAAGACGCGACTAAGTGTATCTAATCTCATATAAAGCACAATCTCTTATAACGTTCATTATAGAGTTTTCATACAACGTTGGTCTTGATATACCGCAATACAAACTACAATAAAGCTGTAAGATAAAGTCGCCTTTGGCTTCAATTCTGAGGAAGTCATTTAAAAGGCGGAATAATAGTAATAATCATAATAACAACAACCATTGTTAACACAAATAGGACAAAGCTGTGTGGACGTCACAAGGTGGAACAAGTAGGATAATAATGGAGAGTTTCCAGAAGATATTTCTACAATGTTTAGCATTCGATCGCCCACGTTTCCAGCTTAGAGGACCAACAGGGGGGTTTGCTGATAGGGAGAAGCATTGTGGACCTACTGAGCTTGTTACCAAACAGCAATCCCNATCAGCTTAGGCTTAGAATTAGGCTTGACTTTGATAAAGGCCAGGACTCCCAGCTTTGATTTTAATCCACCAATGGATAAATTGGTGACACTTACTGGGAAACAAGTAGCAGGTGATGGAGGGGTACAAGGAAAACTCTTGTACCGTGTTTCCCCGATAATAAGACACTGTCTTATTTTTTTTCAGGACAAAAACACAGCATAGGGCTTATTTTCGGGGAAGGGCTTATTTTATTCACCGGCTTTAAATCCAATCATGG
>JABWIB010013086.1:3737-14328 GCA_016617825.1 Platyplectrum ornatum
GAGATCACCCACACTTCAAGGAGGATGTCCAACACTTCAGGGAGTCTGGGAGATCACCCACACTTCAAGGAGGATGTCCAACACTTCAGGGAGTCAGGGAGATCACTCACACTTCAGGGGGTCAGGGAGATCACCCACACTTCAGGGAGTCAGGGAGATCACCCACACTAGTTAGAGAGATCACCCACACTAGTCAGGGAGGTCATCCACACTTTAGGGAGTATCTCCGATATTCAGGGTAGAGTTGACACGATTTATCAGTAATGTTCCCTCCAACTAGATAACATCCACACGAACACAACCACCCTAACAAGGAGCAGGCAGTCTCCTGAGCACACCTCATTGTGTCTCTCTTAGTGCATGAAGTTGTTTGTGTGAAGCAGTCATTATTCCAATTGCTATAACTCCTGAAAATCTGCATCTGGTATTCCTTAGCTGCCTGTGCCACATAGCTGTCGGCTTTGTAACTCCTGCATTGTGACCCTTAATGAGGGAACCTGTGCGATTTCCATCTGGGGCTTGTCACTTATTTCCTTTCTGTGCTGTGAATGTGTTGTCTCCGTTGCTGTAATTATGTGCTGTAAGCGGACCAGTGACATTTCTACGTGTCTTATATGACAATACGCATCTATCAGCTCTCTCTGACACAAGTCCTGCAATTTATAAAGATGTGGATTCATTAGGAGTAGGAAAATAAACAGAGATTGCGGAAGGATAGCAGTGTTCTAGCGACAGACTTCATTATCGCAGCTAATAGTAGCTGGATCATTCTGAATCCAGGGATGCGGCCTTCCTTATGTTCTGATTGGATTGTGGCGGCTTTGTTGCCGGTCGGAAACATTCTCAGGCATTCCTGACCTCTTACGGCAGAAGGACTGTATGGCGATCGCCAGTGGTCATTACTTGGAATTACAATGTATAGTATTCCATATCTCTGCTTACTGACCAAGACGTACGCATTGACGCCATATTGGTATTGCTGGAATCGTGAACGTTAACATAGGCCATGGGTATGGAAGCTTCTTGCTGTGTTTCCAGGTTAATTCATATTTTGGATCTGATTGTTGTATGACTACTTTATATACAGCTTTTCCTTACACATTGCATTCTAATTATTTAATTCTTGCAGTGAAACTTATTTAATACAAAACATAGTGGAATTCCACTATGTTTTGTATTAAATAAGTTTCACTGCAAGACCGCGAGTGCTGTCCTCCCTGGCATGTTAGATGATCTAGTTTCCTTGAAAGTGCACCGCGGCATCCAAGCATATTTAGACGTGTCAAGTGCCGGTCCCTGGACTCTTATATTTATATATATATATATATATAGATATAGATATATATATATATATATATATATATATATATATATATATATATATATATCCCCGTATCCCCTGTTATTGCTAATTTTATTGAACCATTTCTTTTCCTGGTTGTGTTTTTTTTTCCAGCCATCTGTACATCATAAGAAGACGGTCCTTGGATGACTTGCCCTGTGGGTACTGTAGTATCCAGCACAGATTACACAGCAGAGCTGTATTTTACTCCAGGGCAGAGAAAACAAACCATCCGGGTAATCTAAATATATGGCTAAAGGCAACAGGGCTGTGCTAGTAAAAGTTGCAGGAGGACGCATACAAGTCAATAATGTAAAATCCACCTGCCAGGAGAGGTATAGGACCCGGGTCTCTATTGCAGGGGAGCTGCCATGCTGCTGAGAACACACAGTTAAATTCTGCCATGCTGGGGAATGTGTCCTCCGCGCCCCCACACATACAAGAGCTGCGTNTGTAGAGCAGGTCCAGGCCTGACCAGCGCGTTGAGCCCCGGCTTTCCTGTATCCTGCGGATTAAAAAGTGGAATATATTTAAAGCCTGTCAGCTTATTGTGACACGCAGCAGGTTATAGGATTTGCAAACAAATAATTATGAGACATTATATGTACCTTGAAGCGGGAACTAAATCCAGGTCTTATGTACTGGATTGTAAGAGGGGTTTTATCATAAAGGTTTTATCTTCCCTAAAGTGCATATGTAACCACGGATTTACCTGTTCTCATATTAAATATACTTATTGAAAAAAATCAAACAGTACGACTAAAGCCAATCTAAAATATGATATTCGCCCGAGCGATGGGGAAACAGGTCCTGTTGCTAGTCCAGCTTCTCTATGTATATTAATTAATAGTTACAATTCATACCCGGCTGAAAATGGCAACGACTAGAAGGTAGTATTGGTACATCTACCGCAAATCTACCTGTTATGCACTTACCCAAAAATCGTATCATTGGATCAGTTGGATTTGTTTTGCTTTGCGATGATCAATGCGTGAGTGTGCGCAAAACACTAAAGGAATCTGCAGAACTGCATGTAGTGTGTTCCGCTACATAACTGCCATGTGCTGGCGGGTGCTACACAAACCCCTTCTGTAAGTTGCCTTTTGTACAGTTGGATCTGGTCCTGTATTAGTAGCTTTTCCATAATGATGCTATTTATTTCTTATTTTGAGATATTTTTGGCTACAGCCGTGAAACCTCTCTCCTGGGGAATGTGCTAGGTCTGGGGGCGCCTAGGCAGACCTAGCACCATGCTCCCCGTGATGACGTCACGCCACTTGAAAACTACAGAGGAGGGCGGCAGGGTGACTGCTAGCCGGCCACCCTCTCGGTTTTTATTTATTTTTTTATTTTTTTTAAATAATTTTCACATTTTTCTTATTTTATTTTTGAATATTTTTTTTTATTTCCTCGGCCACTCGCCCTCTCTGCCAGCCGCCCTAGGGGAACGTCTAAGTTCGCCTAATGGTCGCGCCGGCCCTGGGAATGTGTTATTACAATAGCATATTATGGGATGGAGGAAATTAGGACCTGAGACTGAAATATTTGCCTTATATACCTCCCCAGCTATTTCCCTAAGCCAGTGGTTCTCAAACCTATCCTCAGGACCCCCCTAACAGTGCATGTTTTCCAGGTATGCCTCCATCTCCCACAGCCTAACCCTCATCTTCACCTTCTGTCTACCTACCCTAATCCTCTACCTCCTACAACCTAACCCTAACCATCACCTATCTGCCTAACCCTCCATCTCCTGCAACCTAACCGTAAAATTTCTTTCATAGTAGCCTAACCCTATCCTTCCCTAGCCCTCCGCAGTAGCCTCAGAATAGCCTGCCTATGTAGCAGCACAGCCTGTCCCTGCCCCACATTTTGGGATTCATGGCTTTAAATTGTATTGAACCTGGGACAAAAGTCCAGATCCTCAAATAAGTCTTCCTAAAATCAGGGCCATTGACTGGAACCACCAATGAGTCTGTTCCTGAGTCCATTCAAAGCTATGAACCCTTCATCTGCTCACCGTAAATACATTAATAGGACCCTCGTCTATATGTATATGCTCCGACAGAGAGCTTCAGCATTAGAGGATTCCACATGTGTAATCATCTAATTAACATCTACAGTAATTTAATTTACCAGTCATAATTGGTAGAGCCGACCTAATGCCTGCAGCGTTCATATCTTCAGTGCAAGACACAATTAATATCAGCTAACTTAGTTTAGTGTTAAAATGTGTCAAACTCTATAGAAAAATGATATCCTTTTATTGTTTACCATAATGTCCTCACCGCTGCAGAGCGTATGGTGCTTCGACAGCGTGTGTTAAATAACCGTGACCCAGGGCCTAAATTTACTAAGCAGGGAGATTGCAGGGAGATTTGGGGAAAACGTGGGGATGTTGCCCATAGCAACCAATCAACTTCTAGCTGAAATTCTCTAATATGTCATAAGAAAGTGAGAGGTAGAACCGAAATTGGTTGCTATGGGCAACTTTTTCACGCAGCTTAGTAAATCTAGGCCCAAGTGTTGTAATACTACAGGTCTCATCATGCTTTGTTAGCTGTCCACTATGTCTTTGCTGTTGGTGTAAGCTATACCATTCTTAGTATATGACATCAGTGGTGCCACCATATTAGGTCTGACCCTCCATAAAGCTCCCATGTTCCTGTGACCTCCACTGATAGGAACATTCCATACCTCCCAACTGTCCTGATTTCGGAGGACTGTCCCATATGCCCAGTACCTTGACAGGACTTACACTTTTCGGTCCAGAAGGTGGTGTGGCCGTGCGGGGCATCAGCGTTGCTGTGTCGGGGGCATAGGCGGAACTGGACGGGGTATAGGCTTAGTTAGGACGTCACTGGGATGGGGACTTAATTGTCCCACTTTCGTTCACAGGAATGTTGGTAGATCGGACAATGTAATCAATAGCCAATATAGCCTCTCAATTATTAATGATATTGTATCACATCCATGAGTGCGAGTGTGATCCATTTCAATGAGAACGGCAGTACAGTCCTTTAGGCTTATGCCGGACCAATGATTATCCCGTCACGGCTGGAAGTGACCCGTTAAACTGGCTGATTTTCCACTAGAAGAACAATACGTTGTATTATAGCGCTAAGCTCTACTACTATACGATTACTTTTATGATAGCAGTATTATTATTATTAATAACATCGATGGCGTTTTTTAAAATCTGCGTTTGTTTTTCCTACCGGGGAAAATAACAGGGTGTAGAAATAATACGTGTCATTTGTCAGCCGCAGAGAAAGGTCCGGTGACGGGGGCATTTCTCCTCCACACAGCCTGCTCTTGGAAATCTCACCATGCTTTGTTCCGCAAAACCTGATTCAAATGGTAATTGCAAAAGGCTTTGGAGACTTTGTTCTTTGCTCAGCAAATCTCCTTAGACAATGTAGGGGTAAGAGAGAGGTTTTGCCGGAGTGTCAAAGTAAAAAAAAAAAAAATATAAAGAGTTTTCAAAATAAATGACGTTATTCTCCAGAGGGCAGAAGGACGCGGAAAAAAATGGTAGCGCGCAGCAAATCTCAAAGGTATTTAAATATGGATAAATGGTACGGTCGGTGCCTTTACACTTCTGGAAGAAGCCATGTAAGGATTTCTTTTATATTTATGCCATTTATTTTACGGCAGCGATTTTAAATCCACTGGCTTTAGGACATTTCGTATCACTGGTGCGGCTTGCTTTACTTACCACATGTTAATGATTGAATAATTCAGTCATTATGCATCATATACATTGCTGGAATAAAGATTATAAGGTAACGGGGATTCTTTTTTTTTTGTAGGACAAAAAATTTCATTTACAAAATAAGAATAAACAATGAAGTTACCAGTGGTTATTATTTGTATACATGTATACTTCATAGTCATTGATTATAGAGACGTAGCAACGTAGGGTCTAAATTTACTAAGCGGTGAGATTGCAGTGAGATTGGAAAGTGGGGATGTTGCCCATAGCAACCAATCAGATTCAAGCTCTCAGTTTCATTTTACATACTGGACAATGTGAGATAGAATCTGATGGGTTGTTAGGGGCAACATCCCCACTTTTCAATCTCACTGCTTAGTAAATTTAGGACCAGTTGTGTGTTTCAGTATGGCCAAGCAATGTAACATAGAAATGAGGAAGATAAGTAAGGTGCTGGATGTATAGGGAGAGGATCAGTTGTATGCATACCTACTTCCCAACTGTTCTCACAGAGACATTCCCTCTTTTGTGCAGCTTTCCACGCTGTCCCGTCCACCTACCAGTTTGTCGCGATAAGGGGACAAACTGGTAGGAAAATGTTTTTTTTTTGTAAAAATTTTATTAAAATTCACAATTTTACTGCGATCGCCGCAGAATAAAGGGATGAAGCTGGGGACAGGGCTTGGACTGTTTCGATCTCGACTTGAACTGACATTGTAATTCTTATGACGACGGGCTGTGCTTGATGACGGCAAGTCCCGTACATCCATAGAAAATATATACCAGGACTTTGGAGGTGATCTAACTAAACCATGCCCTCTGCCCAACCCACCTGCCGGCCACTGGTCTCTTCCGAGAGGGAGATACCAAAAGTCAGCAACTCTTGAGTCCAAAACTCCGAAAGGCTAGACATAACTACCCATCAGGGGATATGGGAGTACCAGCAGTCACAGGGTAACAGGCCTAAGCTGAGAGTGGGGTCTTACTGCTTATCTGTACTGCAGATGTCCGACCAGTCATCAGACCAATAAGAACTATCGGCGCGGCGAATCAGTCCAGCGTCCTGCAACGATCTTCCTCTATGACCAATAATCATTTCTCCCCCATGTCTGTTACCATTGTAAAGACCTACATGATCAAATGGAGCTATAGAGAAACCTGTGAATACATAATATAATAGAGATAAATACTAGAGATAGAAGTGGGAAGTTATGTCGGTTCAGCTCTTCATGGACTCTGTGTGGAGGGTGGGCATGGAGTGTGTACAATAGGGTGGAATGGTAATAAAATACATGTAGACATGAGTTCAGCTGGGACGGGATGAACCACATAAGAGAAGCCGTTTCCATCATTTATTCCAGCAGAGTCCTCCCTGAAGTTCATTGGCATCATTCACACACAATGGCCTAGATTTCCAAGGACGCGCGGTATTTTCCAGCAGTTAAATCTCTAACTTGGTATTTTCTGACACTGGATCTCATATACACAAGCAATGCGAGCGATTGTATTCAGCAATAAAGCTGCACCATATTTGAATGATGGTAGCGCCAGCCCGCAACGTGATTCGTGGGTTGGTGCACGCAACTTTCTTTACATCAATTTTGGCAAATAGGTGGATGTTGTCCTTGTGGGGAAATGTAAGAAAACCCTTTTCGCGTCCCATTAACAATAAGAGACGTAAGTCCAAACAAAACCACAAGCAAAAGAAAGAAAATGTCATCGCGAAAATAGCGAAACATTTATTTCAAGTCCACGCTATCACCATGGGGTTATAGAATATTACTCGATTATGGCTCTAAATTGTGTGTAAATAGTTTTTCTTGCTGTAATAAACCAATGTCTTGTTACAGCTTATACATTTATGTGCAAAATGTAAATTAAATAGATAATGAAACATTCTTATCAAACAAAGACATGTACATGTCCCTATCAATGCAGAACTTAGCAAGAGGGACCAGATCTTGAACTTACGAGTGTACCTGGGTAAAACCATGATGAATTGCAGGGGGGGGGGGTAAAATGAATGTCAGTGTTTGCATGCAGGGAGAATACTTTATTGTTGCATTGTGCACACAGATACTGACCAGCGTTACTGTTACACTGTTATTACACTTGGGCTCAGAAACATCATCTCTCACCTGTAATACTGATTCTGCAATTCAACAGGTCCAAATTTGTGCTCTTAAGTTCAAGTCTGGATCTGGTCCGAGGTTACTAGTCAGGGGCAGAACATGTTGGGCCTGATGCAGACTTGTGCATCCTCCTGATAAAGAGCAGATCAGTGTAACAAGCAGACAGATGGGAGCACGGGTGCCAGTCCGTCTGCTTGTGCGTGTGAGGGCAGCCTCGCATATTTCAATGACAGAAGGAAAGTCTCTCACATTTAAATATGCGATCTGGCAGGGGAGGTGCGCTCCACTTCCGTCCTCCGCTTGCCCTATAGACAATGCAAGCCTTAAGAGCATATATATGTATGCGTTCTCATTAATAGTAGGGGGCATACTGTTACAGTCATAATAAATAATAAATGAAATGCTGTAAACACAATTAGTATAGTGTCTATTATAGTGTCTATTTAACGCATTTATTATCATTGGCTGCGCGTTGTAGGTAACACCGGCTTATTATATCAATAAAAAATGAATGGAGCCAAAAGACAGACACTGTGACAATAGGAGCTCTGGATACAGTCTGATGACTCATACAAGGAGGCGGGGCCTGAGATTTAATGGGCGGGGTGAGGCAGTACGGTTCTGCAGGGGCGGAGCTGAGGGGGCTCCATGATGTGAAAGAAGCTGTCAGAGAATGACAGCTTAGACCAGTGCGTGACCCTACATGCTGAGCACTGTCTATAAACACATTGCATGCAGCTGTGTATTTATAACTGTGATTTCAAATGATCTTCCATTTTATTCCTCTACAATTCAATGTGTTTTACAGAGGTGAATAGTACTTATTTATTAACCGGTTTTTGCATATCGCCATCATATTACGTATCACTTTACAATTTGACGTTCATTAAGACATGACTGGGTGGTAACAGAGAGAATAGGTAAGGTCCTGCCCACAAGCTTACACTCTATGGACCAAATTCACACTTTAGTCTCTATTGACTTACTCATGGCTTACTCAAGCAAAACCATGTTGAAATGCAGAGGAATAAAATGTCATTAGTTGCAAACAGTAGCTGTGTGCAAAATGCAAAAATATAGTATTCTCCCTGCATGCAAACACTGACATTCATTTTACCTACCCCCTGCAATTCAACATGGTTTTGCCCACTTGTGAGTAAGTCAATAGTAGGCAAAGTCTGGATCTGGTCCTACAGAAGAGAGAGGCGTAGGGGCAAGGCCATTATACAATGGACCACATACACTAGGGACAGTCTAATTAACCTACCAGCATGTTTCAGGGGTGTGGGAGGAAACCAGAGCACCCGGAGGGAACATACAAACTCCACACACACAAGGCTCAAGTGCTAACCACAGAACCACCGTGTTGCTCACTCTCATTTTGTTGATTCTAAGTTCAGGTTCTAATAACATAATAAAACTACTTGGAATGCATATATATGTATATATATATATATATATATATATATATATATATATTCCATTATTTTATTGTCCGTTATTTTGTTTTTCATATTTAATGGAATAAACTAGAATTGCTCAGTGGTGTTTATCCGTGAGAACCTACGCTGAGCAGGAAGAAGGCTTTGTGGATTATTGTGCCTTCCATATGTATTTGTGTGTATTGCTCAGGCTGTCATTGTGCTGGGGTGATGCATTGTTCTTCCTCGCCCGGCTTTTCTTATGTCTAAATTCAGCAAAGCAGAAGTTGCAGCTGCACACATAATGCATTTCCCCCCAAGGGCTTTGGCTGAGCAAATTAGGTGTCAATGGGGTGTCTGTGCAGGCAGTACTTCCTCTAATTAGTCTCCCGAGCCCAGACGGTGGCAGGTATGAGATGATCTAATCAATTGCTCTGTGTCTGATGCTTGGGATGTGCAGAAATCCTGGCAGGCAGGGTCTGCTCCCACAGGTCATACACCTGCGCAGCGGGGCGCCTCTGCTGCAGTTTTCATCTTCTTGTATAGCACGATGCTTTTAGGAATCCGATCCTCCAAAATGTTAGCTTTGTCCTGCAGGGAAGACGCTTATTTAGTGTCTCTGCATTAGCAAAACATCATTAAAGACCCTGTCGTTTCATTTACCCCAGAGGTGAATAGTCTGAGACCCATATTTGAAATATATGGTGTTTTAGCCCTTTTTTATTCTATAGAATCTGATTATGGAGTCAGGTGATTGAAAGGTCTGCGGCCAATGGGCTATGTAGTCACAATCACATAGGGGGGGCATAGGAAACCTGCGGGCATGTCATTGCGGCTTCTTATTATGTAGCCTACAGGGAGCCCTGTGACACCATAATTATGTGAATAACAATGCGAAGGGGATGCTGGAAGTTTATACTTTAAAGTACAAGAAGATATATATTTTTATTGCAGGGGCTTTCGGAGGGATGAGGGGGNCGAGTACTGTCTGCAATTCATATAAGTAATATAGATTTAAGTATAATGCTAAAGCACAGGACCTGGAAAAAATGTTTTTTCTGGGAGAAACCAAAAGCCAGCAGTATGGCTTGAAATGTGTGATTTATGCAAATCATACAGAAAGACCCGCCCTCTGAGAGACAAAATCATACCTATACTGTTTATGGGCGGGCTTAATGTCATCAAGTCCCTCCCATTCATAGTATTTACATTAAAATCACTGCCTCTGCGGGGTCTCCGGAGGTTTGATGACTTCCAGGAGAATTGTCAGTAATTCTAAGTGACAAGGTTTCCACATTCATACAGCCCATCTCTCTAAATATACCCCATAAGAGGTTGAAGTATGTTTGGTTGTCCAGAGGGCGTGGTTTATGCAAATAAAACCCAAAGCCCACCCCTCGATTTGAATTTTGCTGTCAATGGGCGGGGCTTGACCTAATCATGTCCCGCTCACTATAATAACAATCAGGACTGATTTTGTGCAAATCACTGCNCATATCCCGTTAGATTTGCAGACTCTCCCGGACCTTCCGGTAGAATCTGCAACCCTGACTTATGTTTTCACAAAAATTGTATATAAGGGCACAATACATTCAGCAACACGTATGCATCTGTCTTTCAGTAAGAACACCCTATGTATTCACATTAAAGCGTAGCACAGAGATCAGACTATGGCAGGGTGACTTTATAGCACTATTACCCTAATTGTACCTAATAAACACCTTCTAACTGGCCTTATTAAACTTTCCAGCTTTGTTCTGAAGGGGGTAGAAATTTTTACTTCCCATCCAGTTAACTCATTTATGAAGGGCCCTAATTAATGGGAGGGGGTTAAGAGGTTACCAAGCACTATTGGAGTGTGAGCTGTGCCTCGGGCAAATTGGCTGATACAAATGCCTGTGAATTCGAGAGAATAGAATTATATTTATAAATATAAATATATAAATATATATATATATATATATATGTGTGTGTTTGTTTTTAT
>JABWIB010013094.1:0-12629 GCA_016617825.1 Platyplectrum ornatum
TATATATATATATAACATATCAGACTTTTTTGCTTTATTTTTAATGCTGTATCAAAATAAGTAAATATCTTACTTACTGATTACCTCCATGTAGTGCATTCATTACCCTAGTACTCAATACTATAGTTTTACAGAAGTTTTTCCTAACTGTATTACATAGAGAATGTTTTGTNTGACAAACAAAAAGATCCAAATTATTTATGTATGGGAACATGAGTTAAAAAAAATCCTCATAAAAATGCAAACTGCNAATAAATATTAGTATTTGTCCTGGTAGAAGTTTTTATTAAACATTTTGTTATTTCATTTTGTTATTGTCTGTATGATCAATATTGTGTAAATGAATTATTATGCCGAGACNGGGTTGCTGGTATAAAGCAAGGAAGCTGAGAATTAGGGTAGCAATGCAGTCGCTGTATTGTAACACTATGGTGGCCAGTTTTCCTGTCATGTATTAATCCTCAGACCTTAATGCTGAACAACATTTGTGTCATTGTCTACACAAATTTAATTTGTTTATGCACCAGTTCAGTTAATCCTACAATCTGCTTTTCTCAAATGAGACTGGATAATGGATACATGGTCCCTCACAGGTCTTCAGGCTTTTAAATTCTGATAAAATCAGGATTCTTCACTGGGTCTTGCCACAGCTCTGAATTAAGCCACTTTAAATGTAATTACCAGAGCTGGCTGTACATCAGGAACATCCATTAAAAAAATTGATTGACCATGCTGTTATGGTGAGGCATTTTATGAACAAACGATCCTGATGGGCCCTGAGTAGCGAATTATGAAAGCAAAAAAAGGGGGGAAATAATCAGGTAAATACTTTATTAGCCGTTAATGAGAGGTTCACTGGGTAACTCAATTTCTCCTTCTTTTCAACACAGCTACTTCATGGAAGCGTGGTGCATGGCCATCTATCACGATCGCTTTATTGATTTCCAGCAAGAAGTTTGTGAAATCCTTGCATCCAAGAAGGTAAGAAATCATTAATTCCTGTGTGTCTGTGAGCTGGCCCTGCTCAGCTTGTTAGGAGTGCAAGTGCAAAATGGTGTTTCCTAGAAAACCCCCATATTCATGTTTAACATGAAAGCTAATCAGTATTTGTGTCCTATCAGACAAGCCAGAGTATTTAAGGTAGAAAAAAGCAAAAGAAATGAAGATTGATTGGCATCTCTCACAGGTTTGCCCCTTTTATGTGGATGTTGTGTGTNGCAACTCATTGGCATTAAGCCAACATAGTTCTACTTCAAGTTACTTTAAAAATCTTAAACTTTGTCAAAATATGAAACTTTCTAAACTTTGAAAATAAGTTATGAAATACAGAAAGGCAAACATGAGCAGTATTCCTGATGTAAGGTCCAGGGGTGTGCTGTCTGGAATGTTTTTATTGTAATCTCTGTAGTATGATTAAACAAAGGGGTAAATGTAATAAACATGGTGGTTTAACCATAGCATCCAGTGGGTTCTGAATATGATATAGTGAAAACCAACATTTCAAAGGTCTCTGAAAATTCATCTTTTCACAATCTGCATGTTTCATTGATAACTGATTATTCCTATTGCTGTCACAGTTGTTTTCTATAACATATAGCACTTATATTAGTATATTATATTAGTATTGCATATACCATATTGCCATCTTTTTTAATGCAGTGAATTATGTGAATTGAATGTATAGTTTAAAGGTAATGTCCAGACTTCNTCTCAGTGGACAGGATCCAGACCCAGGTATGTTAGCATTTTTCTGGGGTACTAATGCATTGGATCCTGGATTCAGTATCAGAATTTATTATGACCATGGTATGGTCCTAAGCATAGTGGGCAGGGGTGCATGTAATTTGTACACTATACTACTTTCCATATGAGTTGGGTTGTTATGGAAAAGTTAAGGAAGGTTTCTGGGCTCATAAGGGCAGTTTGTGCAAGGAGGGGCACTACATTGATATGCACAGATTTAATNATANCATGCATATAATTATGCAGTCCAGTAAGGTCCAATGTTTATCACNTTGTCAATCACTAATATCATTGATCTTTAATATGCCTCTGTGTAGGGTAGAGTGTTATGTTTAGCTCCATATGGAAAGTGGCAGTACCAATGCAGCGTATGCACAATGAGGTTATTCTTTTGAGAACAGGGTGCCAGGGAGCGGATCTAGACCTCGCTATGACAGCCTATATATGCANGTGGAATGTGCAAGTGACCAGTGTTAGCGCACTGTGTATGCATGACATGGTGTTTATATTGGTGTTTATAATACACTATGATTGATCCTGGATTCTGCGCCANGTGTAGAGCATGTACGCATATCGANGACGGGGAGAGGCACTTGAATTGTATGGGCTAGGCTATTCTTTTATGCAAGATTCTCCTTTCCATACCAGCCCCATTATACATGGAATGGAAGCTCTGCACATATGAGGAGAGGGTACTACCGTCACATGTACAGACTTTAGGAGCACATGGAAGTAAATATTTGTCTGCATGTATGGAGGTCTGGGTTCGGTCCTTTATCATTTTAGTCTTTGTTCACCTAAAATGTCTTGAATAAAACATAAACTTTTACTGTATCTTGAATCACTTTAAGGGGCCGATTCAATCCCCTTTGCGCGAATTTTTTCATAGAGGTGCGTACAAAAAGACGCGAAGTTTCAGTCCCGTAATAGACACTTCGAGTTTTTTCTCCGTCTTCGCGAGGGATTGAATCGGCCCCTAAATCTGAAAAATGATCCTGGAAAAATCTATTTCTCTATATAAATCTATCTTCTTGTATAGTCTTATAAGATGTCTGGCTGTGCCGGTATTATCTGCAGTGTATGGGAAGGTCTCCCTTCATACCAGTACTATAAAATCCATCAATACTCATGAGAATGGGAAATATTTCAACATCTATTTGTAAATTAGCATCTCCTCCTGCAAAGACGACTGGTTTATATTTATTGTGCCATGAAATATTTACTGAACAATCATGAATAGATATAGCCAAATGAAATAATTTTTCCACTATTTATCACAATAAAATGAAGGGGTCATTAGTCTCGTGTTACCCGTGCAGATACCAAAATGGGAGACATCATTAAGTGGAAATCTGTATGGCTTTTAGCAGCAATTAAGGTGCCTCAAATGTTTTCAAGTGTGAAAACATAAATATGTCATTGGAGCCAATTGGAGACATTGCTGGGAGACATGGCCTCAGACAGATTCATTGCTGGAGTCCAGCGTTTGCTACTTGTTGAGAAGAAGCGTATGCTGGAGAAATGCATGATGGGTTATAAAATAAGAAGATAATCGAAATATAGACCAACTAAAGGAGATATAGCTCACAGATATAGTAATCACTTCTGTAACAATACTGTATGATATACACAGTGGGTAAGATAATTCACTTAAATAAAAAATATACTTTAATCAAATATATAAAACAGCTCATTAAACTAATATGGGCCAATATGGGCAGTTCTGCACAAATCACTTTTTACTGAACAGCTGAAATGTGCTTGTTGCCTACACACAGCGGAGGCAGATATCTTCTGAGCTTAATCAGTATTCATGAGAATGTAGTCATCACTTCATTAACAACTGATTATTCATGACAAAGCAGCCTAACACTTCATTGAGAATGTAGTCTATCAATTTACTATGAACTAGTGACTTACTGAGGCAATAGAACTGCCTGCGAATGACTATTGTGACAGCCCTTCACATGGCTGATATCAGAAGCAAAGGTTCTCTGCTACATCCCCATTGTGTGCACAAGATAAGCATTTATATATATAGGCGCTTGGTCTACTTACATAGTAAATCAATATTCAAATATCTAATAATACAATAGTAACATTACAAGCGAGATGTTCACGTGCAGGTATATAGACACTGATAGATACAGAAGAGCATTGCTGTGATCTAGAAGCACTATAACATGAAGATGATCGAGAGGTAGTAGATTGCGCCTTGTTCTATAATAGTGGTAGTAATGCAGAAGTATGTTAAGGGATAAAGTTGCATGATGCAATGTGTGTGTTAAATTTGGAATTAAGCTGCTGTATTTATATATTCATCGAGTAAAAGTAAGGTTTTATGCATGCTCTGACCCTTGTCTATGCTTGGCTTACTACCCTGTATACTGTATTATACTCCATTTCTTAGACCAATATATGTGTTTTTAACATTGGTTTAGGATAAATACAGCTTCTTTCCAGATGTCATTATTGGCTTTAATCAATAAAACCCATACAGACACATTATCTAGCTACGTCCTCAACTCTGTATATGTAATTAACAACATTTACAAGTAAAATTGACCAGGGCTTCAAATGGTCATGACATCTGCTGCCATATATCACTATTCATGGCATGTGACGGACAAGCAGAGGAGATTAAGCTTAAGTCATTTCTGCGCACCATAGCAGATATATATGTTGTTTGGGCGTTCTTTGTGCGCAGAGCGTGATTGTACTACTTTGTACTACTTGATAACGTAGCTGCGAAGGTGCCCATGTGCAAATACAAGAAGCTCAGCTAATCCTCTCAGATAGCCACAGCCACCAAACACATTTAACTCCTGCTGTGAAGCTGCTGAGCCAGCTGCCTCCATGTCTGATGCCAGCTATTACCATCCTCTGGGTAGTAAATGCTGATGTTCAGCTTGCCGCCTCCCCTGAGACACAGTCATTTTTACAGAGCAGCCAAGCATCCTTTATTAGAGGAACGGTGATCCCAAATCTCCACATTTGTAATGCAGGGCTGAGCATTTGCTATCCCCAGGACAAAGAGGAATAACCGTTAGTTTCTCTCTCTCTGAGATGACGCCATCAGCCCATATATTTTACAATAAGCAGTACATGCTAGGCACCTTTATGTATTCTGTAGATTGAATCGCTTCATTGAAATCTCTGGTGAGAGTAAGCCAATTTGATTGTTCAGTAAGAAGCATTTGTTTAAAGATACCTGGTAAAATGCAATAAAATGTATGCAGTGTTAAAGGCATAATAATTATAATAATTATAATAATAATAATAAGAAGAAGAAGAAGAAGAATGCATTGTTTGAGCTTTCATGATTTAATTATAGTTACAGCAAAGTTATAAATGACAGTATGTGCTAATATAAAACCCCAGATCCTGTATCAACCTTAATGTTTTATACAGTATACAATCCATGCTTCCAGGGGGTTACCCGGTCCATCATATACTCTGTTTTCAACTTTCATTCTCAAATCAATGACCGTTCTCTTAAAAATAGCATTTCCTTCTGCTTTATGTCTAAAACCTTAATGCACTTAGACATTAATTTAATTTCTATCCCCCATATCCCCCATCTTCCTTCGTCCACACAAATGGCATTTTTTCTTTATTTTTATCACAGATATGTTAAACATAGCCCGGGGCTGTACACAGACAGCTCTCCTCTACAGCACAGCCCCTGTTTTTGACTTTCAATTAGGCTTATTAGGTTTGCTGCTGAACTCTCACCCCGTGCCTATATTATTCAAATGTACAACTTAATATATTTACATGTAAAGGTTATATTGCTAATCAAAAAGGNCATGCGTCTTATTTTTCATGTGCTGTTTCACGTCATCATCTGTTAAAATAAAAAAAAAATTAGCAGTTACTTTGTGTAACTTTCCACCTAATTTGCACTTAAGTTGTAACTATGAGTAAAAGTTGACTAGCTTCAGCAAGAATCTCAACTCAAAAAGACACAGGACTCCATGTGGCGTGTATGGAAGAAGATAATGGAGACTTAAACCAGTGGTCAGCAGTCATACATGGGGTGGGTGCTGGCCACTTTCCTACAATGCCAGCTACACCAACAGTTACACCAAGGCTGATACACCAAGGATGATCCTTAGGGGAAACCAAAGCTTTTGCCAAATGCAGTTGACATACAATTAAGTACAATATTAATGATATGTATTGACATATTCACGTTTTGAATGTAAATGTGTTATTCAGATTCATGAATAATCCCCAAGGTTTATATGTTATTTAGATTATCAATCATATAAGTAATATGACCTTATACAGGTCACTTCAAAGGTTTATGTGGTCACGGCATACAATGACCATTTTGTTTGATAATGATCTAATGGTTTGTTATCAGACATCATCATTTGGTGCCACCACCATTAACACAATGATTGGTCCAGTAAACCCATTTACTTTGCAGATGTCTGCTCTTTTGTATGTCTTTTTATTACCTTTGACAGTGTCATGGTGGAAACCTANTGACAGGGCAAATCATTGGTTGTGGACATGTTCCTGAAAGATAACATATGGTACAAGCAAATATTATAATGAGAAATCATCACTTTATTCCAGGTAGCCAGCAATGCTTTGGTTAAGGCTTATATTTGTGACTATAACAGATTGGTCAGGATGCTTTGTATTCTTTTATTTTTTACATAAGTTACATGACATTTGAATTATTTCTTTTTTAGGTAAATGACCAGCCATCTATGAGGGAGCTTGTCGATATGGTCACAGACGATGAACTGAATCTTACAGAAAACCCCCAAAAATATCTAAAGCGCATGCTTCAGCAATATGGGTATCAAAAGGACATTGAAATGANGATTATGAGCTACCTGAATTACAACAGCAACCACTTGTCCATGTTTGCTAGGCCTGGGATTATTTAGAGTCTGTCTTCTTAATAAATAGCTACATATCTAANTAAACGATGTACATTTGCAGCAGTAATGCTCTACAACCTGTATGTTTCATGCTGTCCTGCAGGGGGCGATGCTGNCTACTCTCCACCACCCACTAATCTGTTCAAAGATTTATATAAAATGCAGTTTCTCCTAACATTGTTCATCATAAACAAAGTTGAAAATGCGTGAGAATGGTTATGGTAACATGTTCTTAGAATTGGAGTTAAATGAAAATGAAATGAATAAAACATGGTGCATGGTCTTATTAATGCACAGATTTAATGCATATTATTAGCAGAACAGGTGCAAGTAGTAATTTGTACTCACAGAAGCTTTCATTAATGTATTGTTTATTAATGATTATAATCATATTGACATTTATTTTGTTTTACAACAATTGCTTTCATCTCTAATAAAAATACAAAAGTTAACAACATGAAATGTGTCATTATTTATATATTTGGTGAAGCACATATATTTTGTATATTATGTGTTTTTGAATTGCATAGATCTCAGTATAACACCGTAGCATAGTCTGTAGTTTCTTCACAAATCAGCATAAGTTTGTATTGTGGATAGATGTNTTGTGTTTTTATATTAGTAAAAGGGTCTAATCCAGAACTAATAGGACTGGGATCCAGAGCCACAATTAAGCAAATGGGAGCATCCTATTGGTAGGACACAGAGAAAAAGGACATTTACTAGCTTTTAAATTAGTTTTTGAATGCTGGCAAAAGACATTTTAAATGAGTATTTAAATGAGAAAAACACTTTTCACATAAAAATCTACATATCCGATGCGCATGTTCCCCATCTGACACAATGAACACACTGCTCATTTTCCATTTTCCACAACTCTGTACAAGTCCCATAATGCACTGCGTTTGTGCAGAACCGACACTTCTGCAAGTCCAGAGCTGTGTACGTGGGGTGTGTCTTTATTCTGGCCTGATGGGGGGAAGCATTTAAATAGTCCAATATGGCCTGGACTGCAGACATTCAGTACGGATCTTCTCCATATGCATCTCTGACNTCCGTGCAGTAAAATGCAGAACACGTAACTGGCCAATTTTGCATCTGTGTGAGGGGAGTGGTGTAACTGGAGAAAAACTCTTAAATCTGGATGAGGGTTAAAAATGGTGAACCTACACAGTTCATGTGCAATATGCAAATTATTATGGCTGAGCATTTATTGATCAGTAACTAAATAGAACATACCAATATAATATGAATGTGTGCAAGTAGTACAAACAACAGTAGGTGGCGCTACCCAGAACAGTACAAACAATAATTATTCAAAATAATATNAAATAAATAAAATAGTGAAGCACAATGTTTATCATAGTTCTCAGTCCTACTAATGAGGTGAAAAAGTCCATGTGATAAATATGTTGATACATTGCTGATTTTCCAGGAACATTCGTCCTTAGAAGATCCACTTGTTCCAGTGGATGGATAACTTTCATAAAAAAGAGACATCCTGAGAGAGTGCTTGGTGTCAGGAAAACTTTACACTCACTGATTGTTGTGTTATTTCAAATATTGCTAAATAACACTATTATAATGTGCACTTTAACCTGAATATCTCACTTATGCCTATGACTTTATGGATCTTGCATGGCAGCAGATCAAAACTATAAGTCACAGATGTGCTGCTCCCGGATCTGATGAAGGTGACACTAAGTACCGATACAATTGGCCAANTACTTGCATACCATATATAATATATGTGTATATGTGTTTCTTGGTCTCCAGTGTATACTGAGCGTAAAGGAATGTTCCAGCTATAATTCCATTATACTACTATTGATTTATATTGGATAACCCAATATGTATATATAATAGGAAGTGGATAGGCATGTTTTCCAGGGACTCTTGTGTGACTCCTATGTTCATAGGAACATGTGTTCTTCTAGGAGAGGNGTCAGTAGAAGACACCTTTTACAATAACTGAGCACTCTATAAAGGTTTTGTAAAAGGATTTGTGTAAAGCATAGTGAGGGAATGTACAAANCAAATGCAGTTTTGCTATTTACTTGCACTTCATTGTGAAGCTCAATACACAATACAGCTTTTTCACATCATTCTCAACAAGTGTTTGGAAAATATTTTGTGTTATTGTGAACTCCGCAGCAAGTACACCGGGNAGAAAGGACATTGCATTGTCTGGATCTTTCAAACATATCATTTTTACTGATCAAATGATAGAACGATGTGAGAGGAGCAGATGGAGAAAACCTCCAGAGAGCTGTCAGTAAATCATGAATCAACAACTTGAGCTCAATGAGACTTTTGTTGTTTAGAATATTGTTATTTGTGTAAAATTTATGATGTTCCACCGCATGTCCCAAGCAGCTATCTGGAGGGAACGAGCCTGCTAAGGATTGCTGTACAGGTAAGGATTGGCACTATACAAGTGTCCTGGATCAGGAGACGTTTAGGAGTGGTTCTTAATGTTTGCAGTATATCCGGGGATTGAAGAGCCAAGTAGTTACTCACAACTTCATAAAGGTGAAATGTTGCCAAATCAAGCTGATCCTGAGTCTTCTGTGACAAGGATTAAATGAGAGAAATAACATGTCGTGTGAAGTAGTATAGACATCAATGTACCTCAGAGTAAAAAAGATTATTGAGAATTTGTAGAAATAGATTAGAAGTCACAGAAGAGATGTGATATTCTGCCCCATAATCATTCCAAGTATACATTACATGAGAAATGTAAGTGAAACAAAAGGAATCTCTACAGCAAAGGGTTAATATATTCTGTCACACAATAGTGAATCATGAGACACTGGGTTATNCTACATCTTCGATATAGAGACATTACGGCACCTAAAATATAAGACAGGCTGAAAAGAATTAGGAAAGCTTTATGAGCCAGTTCTTATATAAAAAAATATTCAAACCATTGAATAATCCCAATTATAGGAACTATACAGCTACAGGCTTTAATTATACTAAGTAGAACATGTGATCTTTATAAATGTAACTACTGTAAGTCATCCATAGTCCATGGACTTAGTTCCAAGATAACAAAGCAAAACACATTTAGTGTCCTGGAAGTATATTTAATATAATATAATACACGGTGCATTCTCTCCTGTATGCATATATTTCATTGCTTTGTCAGTGTACACAAATAAATGATCATCCACCAGGATCAGACATTACAGTTGCACTGAAGTTGTACGAGACAAGCTGCAGGGACCAACAATGTGTAAGAAGATGCTGGTTTTCTTTCCAGTTGCCCGAGAGCAAAAGTGATGATAAAGCCGTATAAGTATACATGGCTTAAGGGAGTGTTTATAGTATAGAGGTGGTGGGGGTGGAGTGGGCTAACCTGCAGCTGTATGCTAATAGGGGGAAAAAGCCACTGCAAGCACCAGGAACACACATCACTGAGCAAACATAGTGTACTAAGAGAGGACAAAAATATAATAATACCAATGTACAAACAGCCAGCGATGCCATGGAGTGATGGAGATCAGCTCAGCAGCAGTTATGTGTCTGCATGTGGTTATGTGTGCTCTTCCCTGCATTTCCATAATGATTGAGGAGCAAGTAAATTATCTAAACAACCTGTTCTATGCATGAGAACAATCACTGTGTCACAGAAACACATCCCTCCTCTCTTGTTATACTTGTCCCCTCCATAGACGTGGCAAGTGACTTTCCATTCCCCCTGAGTGGGATCATGGCATCTCATCTGTTATTATATTAATAATGGATACATAATATAGCTGATCTGACAGATTCTTTCCCAATAAACATCAAACTTTCAGTGGGGAACAAAGAGCACACGATGACCGCTCACACAACATATATATATATATATATATATATATATATATATACACACAAGATCTTCCTCCAACCATGATGTGTTAACCATTTAATGTTCTGGACAACTTAACAAAAGGTCCGCCTTTGCATATCGCTGGAAAGTCTGAAAGGCAACAGATTGCAAGGTGTATTGTTCACCAAATTCCTAATGTATTTCCCTCTTTCAGTCCCGTCCCTCATTGAATCTTTTTTTTCATTCATTCCCTATTTCACTGTCTCTCCCTATTAATTTCCCTTTCTCCCTTTTCCCTGTTCATTCCATTCTATTATGAATGTAATTATTTAAACGGGAGATCTATTGCAGCTTTATGCTAATGACCTGAACAAAAGAAGGGTTCTGGGGAGGGGAGTAAGGTGAATAGGAGAAGAGATGGAAATGGAGGGAGGGGGGTTTGGGTACGAGGGGCTCATGTCTGTGTGCATTATGATGTGAGGCTATTCTGCGTTTGCAGCGGGAAGATGAAATGTGATGTATGAAAGTATCACCTCTCATGGGCTATTCATGCAGTTAGGTTGGATAGCTGATGCCGCACATTGGACATGGACATTTGTGCATGTGTGAGGTTTTGCATCGTAACTATTTCAAGTTATGGAATTTACATTTTGTAAAACATATTTAGTGAAACGTAACTATATCAGTAATGTAATGTATGGAATCTTTACTATTCCTGATAGAAAGTGACATTTGCCAACGAAATTGTTTTACAGGTAACAAAAATGATTTTGTACTATGTGTATGCAGGTAGAGTTTTTGTAGGCTGACAAACTACAAGCAACAATTACAGAACTAATGGNGACACAAATGTAAATCTTGTTTATTATCACTAAAGACCGTCCGATGATTTGAAGCACAATTTAAGTTAATTAAGTCCCCAAATTATTTATAAAACAGTAGCAGCATTAAATACAGGAGTCTTATGNACTATATATACTGCACTTTGTTGTTAGAACATATATGGACATAAGAGAAACCGCCAATGTGATGCCAGAAGTGGACTGTAGTAAGAGTCGTATACATACAACATAGTTTAATTCCCTGTCCATGCAGGCAGCTACGTCTTCTGTCTTTTCGACAGACAGAATAACCTCTAGTTCCTCCGCACACAATAACATCACTTCCAACTGCACTGGGGTCAAACACTATACAAACAGCCTATTATTTATGCTCAGTGTGTGAATCTCAGAATGCAGCACACTTCTATTGACAGGATAAAAAAAAATAAAACAAAGGCACAGAAGGAGAAGCGGCCATCAGCGAGCTATTGATTACATCTGCAAAATACAGCATCAGACAAAAAGCCGGACAGATGTCAGACTGCCGCACCANAATGTGACAGCATTCACAGAAATGCATTGGAGAGTTATATTACATATAACCAGGTCAAATTGCTGTGCAGACGCCTCTCTCCCCTCATTTCACAAATACTAACTTACATAATAATATGTAATAGCTGAGAATTTCCATGATCACAGAAGCTGCAGGTCTTGGAGAGGTGCTGAGTACTAAGCGGGGAAAATGCTTGCTCTGTCCTGTTANCTGAAATCACATTCATTATCTAAAATCCCATTTCTGTCAGCGTTTATCTGGGGCTGCTGTTATATTCAGTGGGTGAGAGGGAGACGTCTCCATTTCACATAAGGATTCCGCACACGGGTTTGTTAACCGCTGGAAATATTGTGACTGTGGTAATTATAAGCTGGGGGTCAAACACAACAACACTGCTACGGTATAGCCTTATGGAAATAGCGGCTGTGCTGTAATGTGTATACTAAAAAATATCAGACATTGTAAGTTTTTATTTCNCAAAAATGAAATGAACCAATGAAAGATAAGGTGTAGGGTGCACACAATCCATGTACTATAATATCCTAGAGGTAAGTAGTATGTGATAACATTTCTCATATAGAAAATGGTCCTTTATTCTTATAAATCACATTATAAATCACATGACATCACATTTATAATCACTTAACATCACATAATAAATCCCATGACATCACATTATAAATCCCATGATATCACATTATAAATCACATGACATCACATTATAAATGACATGACATCACATTATAAATCACATGACATCACATTATAAATCCCACGACATCACATTATAAATC
>JABWIB010013097.1:0-14485 GCA_016617825.1 Platyplectrum ornatum
ATATATATATATATATATTTATATATATAATGCCTTTTGTGGGGGACGTCATCGCCGTGATAACTGCCAGCAACTGTAGCACCCTACTGTAGTCCCCCCCTTCCAAGCCCTGCTGGAGCCCCCCTCTTCCTCTCCAAGCCCTGTTGAAAAATCATTGCCTTTTTACTTTTCATATATATGTGTGTGTGTGTGTGTGTGGGGGGGGGGGCTTTTTGACTGATCGGCCTGGGAGCTATAAGGTCTAGAAACAGCACTGCCCAAGTCTAATAACAGTGTAACAGTAACACTGATCAGTATCTGTGTGCAACATGCAACAATAAAGCATTCTCCCTGCACACTGACATTCATTTTACCCCCTGCAATTCATCATGGTTTTACCCACTCTTGACTAAAGCTGGTCGATTGGCTCAATTTATTGCATAGTGTATGGCCAGCTTAGTACTGATTGCAACTGATTAAATTTAACTCCCCTGCAATTCTACATGGTCATAACCATTCTTGACTAAAGATCTGAATACCCAGAGAGTATTATTTTACTTCTCCTAAAATTCAAATCTGGATCTGATTTAAAGTAAGTTCTATGAGCAAAAGCAAAGCAAAAAAACTATTCATTTGAACACCTCATATGACAACATGGAACTGCTCAGATTTGCTTTTGCTCCCGTTTTGCCCTGAACCACAAGGCTGAGTGTAGTGCTCTAAGGGTTAATCGGGTTAACTATTATACCATTGCGCACATTTTAATTGTATTGTAAACTGTTCTGTTTATTTTTTTATTTATTTATTGCTTTGTAAACCTTTAATAACAACTTTAGATTATTCCAGCCTCCCAGAGAACACTGTTGAATAATGCATATTACATAAACCTATAAAACAATCTTTGTATAATTCATGCAGTCCGCTGTCAATTTATTACAGATCTGTAACAATATATGCATTCATGTATTACCAGAAAATTCAAGTCTGAGTCGGGACAAGTTTTTCTCTAAGAAATATAAATTTAAACTTGTGAATATTTTAGGCTCTTCTACATAAATTTATTCCTAAACTATTGAAGCCTTTTAAATCTCTTACTAGTCACAGCCTTACAATATCTGAAAATGTGTCTCTTACATTGCTCATTAACTGCATTGTACATCTTTTCAGACATCTTTTTGAATATAACCGTTTCGCATTTCTGGACAATTTATAATACATTAATAAAATCATTTATCCATGGAATCACTTTTATTTCCTGTTTCATGGTATTAAAGGAAATGTTTTAATATATTCTAGACCCTGCTAGAGTTCTCAAGAGTAGTTTCAGCATTAATAAGAGGCTGAGGACCTGATCCAGACTTAATAAGAGAGAAAAGATACACCTGGGCAAAACCATGTTCAGTTTCTGGGGAAAATGAATATGATTCTTTGTATAGAGGAATGACTTTCATGTGTGCTTATTGCTGTCCAGTGTTACTGTATCCTTTTATATTTTTGCCAGCTAGCTTTGGAACTATATTGTGGTTTATTAGATCTTTTTGTTTGTTAATTGGAATATTGACCTGTGGTTTTTCTAGTGGAACTCCAGCATTTTTATTGTATGGTTTCTAATATTTGCACTTGCACATTAGTATTGTATGGTATCACAAAAAAAAATAAATCTTCTTGGAAGACTGAAACTCTTCTTTTGGGGTAGAACAATTTGAGCACTTGTAATATAGGAAGGGATAGGTGGGCCCTCCTTGGTGGAGGTGAAGGATGATACTTTGCGGTTTATAGGCACTTTAAAGGGACAGACCTCTACTCTATCCTTTAGATCAGGGAGGTTTCAATACACTTACAGTATAACTTTTTTGCACTAGACACTTTAATGCTGGAATTGCTAATTTATTAGAATGTTGCTAAAACTACTGTAAGTAAGCAATTATGATAAGGACACATGTCATGTTAAGATACAGGTCAATTTATAAGTGCTGCTGGCCTTTGATTCTAATAGGAAAGTTTTGCTATCAATCTAAATAAATGTTATGTTTTAGAGTGTTGTGATGGTCCCACTGGCAATCCCTTAGTGCATATTCTCTATTCAGTGAAATTATGCTTATTCAAGCTTTTTGATGATGTAATGATATTTAAGATGAGAAAGATGATGTGCACCCTTAGGGGCGGTTCCATAGGGGGACATGTATGTACTCCGAAATCTAATTGTGGTAATGTTAACCTGGGTGGCACCGTCTAATTGTTGTCTGTGAAATCTACACTTTTTCATTGTTGGTGGTTAATTATTAATTGGCTTATGATTCTGGTTTCACATGGCATGGGTTTAAACTGGCTACTGGGCAAAAACAAGTTCTAAATGTTTACGCAACTCTGATTGGTGTGAGAGTATGGGACAGACGTGTGAGTTTGATAATTGGCTATTGAAATGAGGCAGCGTTGATATAAGTAACTGTCAGAGCAGGAAAAGTCAGTTGAGAGGGTACCATCTAGAAACCAACAGCTGAGGTACCAGCATGAGTAAGATTAGTGAGCCAAGGATGGTGGAAATGCAGGAGGATATTCCTGAATGATTTTGCTAGTGTTTGTATAACTCCCTTCATTTCTACAGACAATAAAACAGCTGAAAAATTGTGTGCTTGCCTTTTTTTTTTCTTGTGTGTGGGGACGGTGCATTGCCAATATCTGACTAGTAAATCATGCTGTATAATCATTTTAGTGTGTGGCCAGCTTAAGAATGTTCTTTTTAGATTGTTAGCTCCTATGAACAGTGCTCATCTCCCCCATTGTGTTTCTTTACAGCATTCTTTATACATTGATGAACATTGAATGCAGTTATATGGCAGCCATTCAATATATACAAGAAAAGCCAATAGTAACTGAAATAAATACATCAGAGCACTGATGCATCATTGATAGTCATTAATATAATTTCAATATTTTGGGAAGGTTGCATTTCTGACCAGTATTATTCTTGATTCATCAGAATTATAAAATCCAAACCTAGTTTTGGAACTCTATACAGGGTCGGCAACAGAAATCTTGGTGCCCAGTACACTCAGATTATTTGCCAAATTCTTGAGGAACGCTCTCCAGATGCATGATGTCCCTTTACAAATTGTCTTACCTGACTACAAAAAATCCTAGTAACCTTTCTACTATGCCAGTGGTTTCCAAACTTTCTCAGTCGAGGCACCCTTAGGGTCTCCATAATTTTTCAAGGCACCCCTATGACAAAATAATTTCCAATTTGTTAAGTTTTGGCATCAAAATTGCGTAATAACTATTTAGGTAAAGACAGAAATACTNCAGGTTGATATTAAATCTTGTGTTGCTACTAAAACAAGACAAAAAATTGCACTTCTAAGTAACACTAGCAACGTGGCACCACGTCAGAAAAACATTCCGCAGCACCCCAATGAGTCGAGGCACCCCAGGCAGTTTGGGAACCACTGTACTATGCTTTGAAATATGCTGCAATTACATTCTTGTACAAAAGGTGGCTACATACTGAAAATCATTGCTTTCTACATCGTGTGTCAGTACAAGTTTTTCTGTAGACATTGGAAAATCATTGATCAGAAATATTAGGTGCTCCTAAAAATCAAATAAACAACCATAGACTGTCTGAAACCATCCTACAGTATATATGTACAGTAAACATATAACAGATTTCTGATGAAACTCTGTTTTAGTGCGATTGACATGATAATCTTTCTTTCTGTACCCATAATTACTTTTTTGGATGTTTGTGTGATACCCTAGGATTATCAGAATTCTTTGTTCTTTTTATGTGATTATACTGTATAGATATGTACTTCATACACCAAAGTTGTCTTTGACCCCTTGAGCTTCTGATTAGGGGAAAGAAGAAGCTTCTGGAGCGTGTGTGACAGGTGACATTTGACAGTAATAGTGTGTACAGAGCTGTAAGCTGAGGAGAAGCTGATGGTGAACTGAGATCGGGACCCTGTGGTTTCTGTGAGCTTAGAGAAAGTCCCCCAGACAGCTTCCAGACGACAGAGTTTACTATCATGAGCATCGAGAGTGATATGGAAGAGGCGGTGTCAGGACTCCGTTTGAGGACTTGATCGTGATCCTGAGGAACGCAGTATATCCAGCCTGCAACAGTACCGGAGCGCCAGAGAGCAGGTTATCAGGTGTCCACTGACACAGACACTAACACTCACACTTGTTAACTGAGGGAACAGGGATTCGTTTAAGAACTGTAAGCACTGCCATTCACTGTTAACTCCCAAATGTAAGTCTCTTTGAAAACTTTAGTGGCCAACCCCTCATCAAAGAGTACATTGAACTTTTGCATAAAATGCAGTTTTTCTTGTAAATATAGAGTTTATGGCTGAAGAATTGTGCATACAATTTTAATCTGTTTTGTTTTACTAGATAAGATTGGGATAATAAGTGTATAGATATTAGGTGCATATATATAGGAATATTTAAGAATTTCATAGCAGCGTTTTAGGGAAAGTTAGCTTAATTTAAGTAGAAAGTTGTGTTTAATTCCTTTTGTAATAAAATTATAAAAGCTAACGTGGTGTGAACATTCTTCATCCATTGGGGGTCTCTGTCCCACCTGCCTCACTTTAGGATGAGAACAGTACAGGGGCAGAAGAGAGAGCGACGGAGAAGAATACCAGGTAAACACCTCACCTGGACCACCGGTGGTGACCTTTACATTTGTATTAGTAAAAGATTCAACAGGATGACATATGTTCTCTTGCAAAGTATAATAATAGTTTTAATGTTATATCGGATATTCTCATTATATCTGCTGTTTGTTTATCACCTCTGTATGTATTTATACAAAACTAATACTAAGATAAAAATGCTGCCAGAAAGTTGGTATTATTGTTCTAAGCCTTGATTGTAAACATACTGAGATAAACTTAATCCTGTAAAAGTAAATTAACAAGACCTGTAATTTGAATTAATTGATCTGTCAGCTTGGGTTTCATATTTACCTTTTATAACCCTCAGTAATGAAAGTATGCAATTATTTTTTAATGTAATTGTAGGTTTTGAAAGGTCATCACTCCAGGACTAAAATTACTTTTTCCTTCAAACAAACAAGCAAACAAAACATTCTTTGTAAGATTCTGTCACAGAGAATATTTAACACTTTCATTTTGGTCAGTGCTAAAGTTACTAATGTGTGAGGAAAGGACCCTAAATTCCAGTTTGTTAATCGCATTCATGCCTTTGTTCTGATACCATTTATTGTAATTAAAATAGCTTATCTAAACACCAAGGCCTAAATTTACTAAACTGCGTGATTAGAAAAGTTGGAATGTTGCCCATAATGTGCTGCCCCAGGCATAGAGTTTAGAAATATAAGTTGATATTTCTTTTATAGAACTAGTGTATTCTGCAGAATGTAATGATTATTGCCTTAGGTGCCATCTAGTGGCCAATGTTGGTAAGTTCTCTGTACTGGCTATATATTTCCCGCCTAAGCAGAAGTGAAAGTGAAAGGCAGTTTGGTATTAGGAGATCAGTTACCTCCATGGGGTATATTTACTAAGCAGGGAATTTGCTGGGGAATTGAAAAGTGGGGAAGTTGCCCATAGCAACCAATCAGATTTGAGCTTACATTCTCCAGTATGTAAAATGAAACTGAGAGCTCGAATCTGATTGGCTGCTATGGGCAACTTCCCCACTTTTAAATTCCCCAGAAAATTCCCTGCTTAGTAAATATAGTCTGTACAGAGAGAGGACCTGTGCTTTCTACTCCATTCCCTTTGTTGGAGCATAGCCGGTAAGCTGGTGAATAATGTCCTATTTGTAGTTATTACTAGCCATAGTACACTGTTTGGGACAGTTATACTATGTTTATACTGTGTTTAATAGTAAAGTAATATTTTAAACTGTGTAGTTATATAGCTCAGCCTGGTCACATAGTCCTTATGCTTCTATACTGTGTTTACACTGTTACTTGCTGTTCATATTGTTTTTATGTATGTACCTAATTGTATGTATGTATTGATTGCCTGTACTGACTGTATGTACAATCTTGTTTGTTCCTAGTTTCACCCCAATCCTACAACTGGTTAATTAAGCTACAGACTTAAGCTCATTTATTGATTAGTAGGAGGGCGTTTATCTGCCTGTTGAGCTTCACACAGACACCCGGTGTACGTGAAGCGGGAGCAGGACACATAGGGGCCGTTTAAATCCCCTTCGCGACTAGTTTTTCTGCCTTACACTGTTTGCGTAAGGCAAAAAATCTCGCGTTTTTTTGTTCGCACCTCATAGAGGTCCGCGAGGTTTCAGTCCCGTAATAGACGGGAAAAAGCGCACTTCGCGTTTTTTCCCGTCTTCGCGCGGGATTGAATCGGCTCCATAGCAACCAATCAAATTTTACCTCACATTCTCCAGTATGTAGAATGAAGATATTGACTCTGTTTGGTTGCTATGGGCAACAACTCCATTTTTTCAGCAGCCCATCTAAGCCTCTCCATATACGAAAACACTGCATGCATATGGGAAAAAAATAATGTTGAAAAAAACCCTGACCAGTGTGATCATCATTTTCTGCCATTGTGAATCTCAAATATTACCATATTTGTATAGCTGTAGAACATTACATATACATTTACCCTTTGTGTCAAACAGTTTTTTTCATCCAAACAGTTAACAGTTAATAATTTGGTTATAGCCGATAGCTTTTCTCAATAGATTGGCTAAAGTAATCTTTAACAAAGCTATTTGAGCAGGTGCAATCAGTACAGATAACTATCTTCATGTGGAGCGGAGCTTACCCCCGCCTCACAAACCACCGCCGCGTTCCCCCGGAGCATCAGCGAATACAATGGGATTCGCCAACACCTCATGCCGTGCATGAGACCAGGTCCACCACGTCATTCACCCCGCCCCCGGCAGCCAGTATAAGAATGGCTGCCGCGGGAATGGCGGGCGGTGATCGCCGTGTCAAGACGCCAGAGAGGATCAGCGCGGGAGGCCGGAAGAGGCTGAAGATGCTGAAGAGAGAGGAGGAAGACAGCGCTGGGGGCCAAAAGAGGCCAGAAGAAGAAGAAGGGGCCGGCGAGAGCAATGGCCAGGAACCTGCCGGCGAGACCACAGTGTGCAGGCATCCTAACACCCAGGGCTCTGCAAAAGAGCTTCTGGGCCTCTTGGGTGTTGGGTGCTTGCCCCAGAAGACCAGGTAGAAGTCCAGTGGTGGGGAGTGGTTCCTGCGCGGAGGGGAAGTAGTTGGGTCAGGCACCTGCTTGGGTGAGTAAGCAGGTGCCGCCCAACCAGCTAGCTTCAGGCTCTGCATAAAGCCTCCACACTAAGTCTCCACAGCCCTCCCTGCCCACTTGAGCTGCAGGCTCTGCATAAGGCCCAATTGAAGAGCTGCAGGCTCTGCATAAGCTCCAACATACATTAGCCACAGGTGTGGCATTCCCTGTATAAGACACAGCACAGGCCTCGGTAGCAATCTGTATTAGGCTCTGTATTAGCCCACATTTTGAGGAGTCACTTGACTCATTCCCTGTCATACTCTCACCACGTAACGGGTTAACGGTAGTAGTGAAGAAGGGCAGTAAGTACCCTGAACTCAGATAGGTTTGTATTTTTGTGCCAATAAACGTTGGAATTTGTTGTTGATTGATACTATAGTTGTATTACTGTGTTGAAGACTCTTGTATTGCGCTGCATTTTGAGGTTGCTGTTAAGCCAGTTAATAGCGTTAGAGTCAGTCCATAGCGTAACTCTAGTGTAGGGACAGTTAGTTAGTTTGTANGCATTGTAGTTAGGCACAGATTTCTCTTGGACAGTGGTTACCCTGCATAGTACTGTTGCTGAACGGTTCCCTTTCAGGTAGGCAGAGTGGCCCGGACTACTGGTGGCGGATTTCCAGGTTAGTCCCTTGTACCTCCTTTCCCTCTCCTGTACTCTGCGTTCACCCTGAATGCACCGGCCCTCCTACGGTTTTTTCCAGGAGTAAGGCAGCAGTCGCCAACGTCAGTGGTTGGGGGCTGCTGTGCTGCTTGGGTACTAGGTTCCATGGCTACATTAACCGACACCCATCCAAGCAGGAAGCGCTCCAGCGCCAACCTGCTACAGCAGGAGAGGGTCGGACACTCCCTTCTGTTTCCTCTGTTCCCCACCTCCCCGACTGGTCCATCTTACCCTTCCCCACTCTCTGTCCCTAGCTCCGACTTCTCCACTCTCTAGTCCTGCTCCTACCCTTGGTGAGAAGGGGTCCTCAGGTAAGTGACTGGTAGGAATTGGGGAACTAGCAGAGAGTGGTAAGTGACAAGGACACATCATCGCGCTAAAGGGTGACAGGTAGGTAAGTACTTGCCCGCGGGGTATTGCATTCAGATAAGTGTTTGATGAAAAACATCAATTTTATAACTGCATTAATACTGTGATTTATTGAAAAAATTATACTTTTACCCTACAAGTTTGCAGAAGTAATGGTAAAAATAGTATCCTGGGTGACTCACCTTGTTAGGTTACAGTAGGTTTACATTGGCCATAATCAAATTCCATGTACAAAAATAAATTCAATATTTATACACTATTTAGAGTCCCCAAAAAGTTAAATATCTCAAAACAGAAATGATATAAAATATCTAAAACATCACTCGCATCACAGCGCCACCTTATCATCAGTGCATACTGTATTTCTCGTATGAATGCAAATAAATTCTATAAGCACACTGGGATAACAAGTCTCTCCTTTAGAACTCCACAAACAGTCCAATAAATATAAGAGGATCACAAGTCTCTCCCACTGTAGACATCCTTCTCTAGATGATAGAAATGATATAAAAGATACCCTGTTACTTCCCTAGTACTTTGCCATACAGAAACAAATCTGCATAGATCCTTAAACCAAGGCACACCTTCAATGGAGACTAGGGTAGTATATTTACTAAGCGGCGAGCGGCGAGATGGCAGGGAGATTGGAAAGTGGGGATGTTGCCCATAGTAACGAATCAGATTTTCACATTCTCCAGAGTGTAAAATGAAACTCAGAGCTTGAATCTGATTGGTTGCCATGGGCAACATCCCCACTTTTCAATCTCCCTGCAATCTCACCGCTTAGTAAATATACCTCTAGGCTTGCAGAAAACAAAACACCATTCTTGCATTCTCAAACTGTGTATGCTCTTCTTGACTATATTCCAGTTCATATTCTTGAATTATCTTTTAAAATATTATAAAACTGTACCCTTCATCTTGTCAGGAGTGTTATTTTTAGTCCATTTTCATTGATCAAATTTCTTCATTGTTCATTAATAATATATTCTAGGGGTCGTGATTCCTTGCTTTATCAAGTAATAAAGGAAGCACTGATGTGCTTGTTTCTCTTTTCTCACTAAGTTTCAGTAAATTTTCCGTATTAGTGACTCCAGCCTGATATTCTGTACAAGTCATGCCTGTTATTCTGTACAAGCAATCTTTCCTTTAACTCCCTCAACTTTTTCCCTTAAAAGAAGTTCCTCTTAATTTACTTGTCCTACTTACCTAGAACAGTTTATCCATACACGCGTAAATTGACCTTTATGTATATTTCAAAGAAATGCTAAAGGATAACAGGGATAAATGAGATGCAATAAACCTTGTTTGCAAAGGTTTCATTGCATGAAAGGTCATTTTCAGCAGCCAGAATTGTCCTTCCTCAAGGTTTGTTATTGTTAAATATAAGGTATCACAGTTAGTACTAGGGTAGATAAATGGTCATATAACTTCTAACCTTTGTTAATGTATGAAATGATTGCCCAATAACCAACTTCTGTGGTATCAAAATATAATTAATTACCGATGACATCATTAATACTATGGCTTACATTAATGCAAGAAAATCAATACATAAAACCACCCAGTAGACCCATTATACCAGGGATTGATTATGTCATATCCAAATTATCAGAATTCAATGATGTGACATTTCAACCTATTGTAAATAGAACTAGATCCTATACCAAAGACAGTGTTCTTGTCATCAACAAATTAGAACATATGAAGTGGCAAGACGACATATATCTAGTAACAGCAGATGTGTACACAATCATAGAGCATGAAAAAGGAATAAAGAAAGTGATACGCTAGAAAATATCGACCAAACATTATCAAAATTTATCCATGAAGGTATTACATTTATTTAGCATAATAAATATTTTTTTCTTCGACCAGAATTTTATGTCCAGTTAACAGGAACCGCGATGGGTGCAAAATTTGCACCATGTTTCGCCAACATTTTCATGGTCCATTGGGTAAAATTAACAGTGGTGAAAAGGGTATAAATTGGACCATCAGATACAACGCTACCTACGCTACACAGCTGATATACTATTCGTATGGTGGGGCACAAAAGAAGACTTCTGCAGGTACCTAAATCAAAATGACAGAAACATTAAACTTACATATCAGTCAGACAACAGTAAATTTTTTGAACCTAATATATATAATTATATATATATACAAAGAATTTTAGGAGGCGCTTACTACTATTTCTGAACGTGTCCACAATTGTCCAACAATGCTTCAAGTATCCAGTGTCCAATATGATAACACCAGGTTTAAAAGTAAAAAACACTGCTTCCCTGCTAAAAGGCAATCTCCAGCTGCCCACTCAATAGCATCTAGAAAAGGGAAAACACAACAGGGAGCGCACAATAGTGCATTAAAAGATAACTTTTATTTTGTGCACAAATTCAAAAATGCACATACCGATTAAAAGATAAAAACAAACACGTAAAATCCACAAGGCAAACAGTCACCCCCGAGAGATCAGCGGCGTCCCATTCTTTGACCACCGGGGTAAGTTGTATTCAATATATAGAGCAGAGCAGGGCTCGAAGTGGGCCGGTATGGTATACCGGCACTTCTCCAGTGAAGCCACACCCCCTTTTCTAAGCTCCGCCCCCTCAGCGCTGGAGGGGGAACTTTAGTTTTAAAAAATCGCATGTCTTGAGGGGGCGGGGCTTAGCGCCATACCGCCACTATACATTCCCCACTTCGAACCCTGGAGCAGAGTATATATTATTTATGTCATTTAGCTTTATGTATAGCACAAAATAAATGCATTGGGTTAAAAAATATTTGAATAAAGTGATTTTCAGACTATACTCAATATAAGTATGAATGCTTATATCCAAGGACACATTTCTTAATTTAGTTTTTTTTAGCAAAGATGAAAATTTGCAAAAAAAATCTAATGTTCAGTCATGTGACATGAGGAATATTAATACAATCAGAAAAAGGTTAATATTTGTCAAGATTCATTTATGAAAGAATGAAGTGATAGGAACTTCTTGCAAATTACAGCTGCAAAATGTTACCACTCTGAATCAGAGATTAGAGGGAGTAATAGTCTACGCATAAGAAAGCAGAGCAGAGATTTATTAATCCTGTGAAAAATAAATGGATACTAAGTAATAGAATTGCAAATAGAATTTCTAAAGCTCATAAAATCATTCATGGTAGTCTTGCCCTGTGACATTTCTAATCACACACATGCAGGTAAAACACAGCTTATTGTATTATATTTAAAGAGGTGATACTGTAACAAATGTTTCAGAGATGGTGGTGGTCAGAAGTCAGACATTACAGCCTAAATTTACTAAGCGGTGAGACTGCAGTGAGATTGAAAAGTGGGGATGTTGCCTATAGCAAACAATCCGATACAAGATCACATTCTCCAGTGTGTAAAATGAAACTGAGAGCTTGAATCTGGTTGCTGTTAGGGTTGTGACTAATCCGGTAGACTAGTAGAGAACTGGTGAGAGATCTGGGCGTGGAATCTAACTCCTGCCTGGGCTTCACCAGAGCCTCTGATGGTGAGGTTGGGCCAGTAGCGGCGAGGCAGGAGCAGGTCGCGACCCCAGATCAATTCACCCCCTAGGTCACCAGAGCCCCGACAGATAACACTGGGCACAGACTAACTAGACAAACAAACAATGAACAGTAGTCCCGGACAATAAACAAATGGGCACAGATGAACAAGACTGACAAACAATAAACGTAAAGGAGAAGCAAGAGAAAAGATAAAGGAGAGAGAAGGAAACGGGGAGGAGTAGAAGGGTAGAGAGAGGAGGAGAGAGAGAACAAAAAGCTGTACAAGAGTAGACCAAGAGAATGAGATGGAAGGAGAGTGGAATATGAATGGAGACCAGGATAAAGAGAGGGCAGCAGAATGAGATGGAGGGAGAGAGGGAGAAGAATGGAGACCAGGGAAAGGACTGAGAGGAGGCTAGTAGAGAGAGAGGTGTCAAGGAAAGAGAAGGGCTGAGGGCTAGGAACAGGCTAGGAAGGAATATGTGTAAGGGAGAGTGAGGGCTAGAGAGCAATGGCAGGGGAAGTGAGGGCAAGAGAGCAATGGCAGGGAGAGCGAGGGCTAAAAGCCAAGACAGGGAGACTGGGCAGAGAGAAGGGGCAGGCTGACGGCAAGGAGCTGCTGGCAGAACCAGCAACTAAAAGCTATAACCCGCAGTGAGTGTCTCCACTGCGGGTATAATAAAGGGAGCGCTGGCCAATCGTGTGGGAAGGAGGAGGTGCGCCCCCCACGCTGCCTGACGCAGAACCCGGAAGTGAAGGTTCTGCTGGCAGCTGGGGAGAGAGTGATCGCGCCCCGCTGTGTGACGTAAGCGGGGCGCGACCATGGGGGATTGGAAGTGCGTCCTGTTGCTCGGAAGTGCGTCCTGTTGAAACAGAAGCAGCAGGAAGCCGCACACGGCCGCAGCTGACAGTTGCTATGGGCAACATCCTCACTTTCCAATCTCACTGCAATCTCACCGCTTAGTAACTATACCCCAACATATTGAAAGCTCCCTCAATGGTGGATGTTACCATATCAGAGAGTTAGGTTCCCAAACACTGTATATACATACCCCCAACTGTCCCAATTTTAGCTGGACAGTCCCGCTTTTGAGGGACAGTGCTGCTGTCCCTCTGTCCTACCAGTTTGTACTGCTCTTGGGACAAACTGTCAGGAAAGTGTTTTTTTTTGTTTTGCAGGCGATCGCGGCACGAAAAGGGGGTGTGATTTTGTGGCGGGTGGCCGGGGTTTGAGCATTAATAGAAAGAAAAGGGAACACATAACAGAAATAGCACCATATTAACATTCACAACTGGAGTAGAAAAAAGAAGCATGGCAATTGTGCCACAAATTCACATTTCACAAGACTAGATTTTTGGAAGCAAAGGAAAATAGCTTGCTTGTCATTCCAAATACATACAATAATCATTACAACATTTGTGGAAGGCTGAACTATGCACATCTCAAATCTTTAAGAATATAGAAAGTATGCAATAAAACTATATTATCAATATATCATATTGCTGGGGACAGTGTGTAATTGTAATTTGATGCTTATCATAACTGTCTATAAAAGCATTATATGGTAAATCCATCAAAGATTTGGGCCTAAATTTACTAATGTGAGATGGCTGTGAGACTGAAAAGTGGAGATGTTGCCAATAGCAACCAATCAGATTCAAGCTCTCAGTTTCATTTTGCATAGTGGAGAATGTAAGCTTGAATTGGATTGGTTGCTATGGGCAACATCCCCACTTTTCAATCTCACTGTAATCTCACTGCTTAGGAAATTTAGGCCTAGGCAGTAAATCTAGAGTAGATTTCTAAAGCAGCCAGAGAGTTTAGATGTGCATTATATAACAAAGAACCTATTCAGCATTTTATTGTGGTATCTAGAACTGGATTTTCTTGGTCATCAAGTAAGCAATCTGTCCTGTACATCGGCATACCTCCCAACTTCTCATTTGGGGACATTGGGACACATAAGCCCCGCCCCTGTATCACCCAACTCCACCCCCGGCCTGCCTAATTCCGCCCCTGGTCCCGCTTAAGCCCTGCCCCTTTTTCGGCCACTGCAATTCTAATAAATAATATGCTTTATTACCAGTATGTGCCCTTAGCAGGACATATTTGGATGCGGGCAGGACAGCAGGGCAGTCCCCCAAAAGCGGGACTGCCCCACATAAAGCAGGACAGTTGGGAAGTATGCATAGGTCTGTATTATCTATCAATCATTACATTGTCTTTGTTGGTCACTCATATTATTTTTATATTAACAGAATTTCATAGAGACCATGAATGTCTGCATAGTATATAAATCAATGCATATAGGACCAGATCCAGGATCCCATCTGCAGGCCAAATTCATCACTGAGAGGGCATGTGCGTTCCAGATGTTTCCGGGCAGAATTGCAAGTGCTTGGAACAATGTGCAATTATGCCCAATGGGCCAGATCTGCCCCCCCCCCACCCCACCCACCCACATACATGATGCAAGTTTTGCCCAAGTTTAACTTTACTAACTTACTTTCAAGTCTGGATCTGGTCCTATGTGAGCTCAGGATCTGGTCACTCTCCTACCTCCTACTAAGACTTGTCAAACTTGTCAAGATGTCCCAGCCAACAGACAGGTTTATTCAGGCTCTCTCTTTAACCCCTTCCGACCCTGCGCCGTATATATACGGCGCAATCGGAAGGTCCGTAAAGACCTTCCGGCAT
>JABWIB010013101.1:3998-14804 GCA_016617825.1 Platyplectrum ornatum
GTAGGACACAAAACATCCTCAACAGAAAACCATAATAAAGCAAAGTGTCACCCAACATAAAAACATGTCTTTTTGCTTCTGCTCTCCTCAGAGCTCATCAGGGGGACTTTTTGTTAACAAGCAATGTGTATGTAAGTCATATTTCACATGTCACATGCACCTGCTTATAAGTCACAGAATCACCATAAGTTGTAATAATCAATGCAAAAATAAATGCAGAAAATAGAAAAAATCAAATAGGGAACTTAGCGTATATAAAGGAGTGAAACACTGAAGACATCCACATCGGTGGTCCCCATCGCGTGAACCGGGGTTGGTAGGCTGTGATCACTGCCTATTGTTATGCCGCCTCCCTTTAAATGCACGCTGACCGCATCCTGCAGACCAATCAGGGTCCAGCTACGGGTGCCCATAAGGTACAGACTACAGAGAGTGCTAGTTTCAACGCGGTCTGCAAAACACGCCAACACGTGTAAAGCTCCCCACTAGCAATCACTACAGTATACGCGACTTCCGGTACGTGGCCCCGCTGGAACGCAGAGCCGGAAGTGCCCACCCCTTGATCACCCGGAGGTCTGAAACGCACACCAGCTTAATGCGCACAATCGCCGGCTACAGAGACACCAGTGCTCCGGACATCCGGCGGACAACTCGGAAGCGCCAGTCCCGGAAGCGCCAGTCCCTTCGGTGAAACCGGTGTCTTTAGTTTGAGCACATTTTGAGAGACTTTTTTGATTTCTAGTATTCTCTTTGTGTATCTAGTTTACTTGGTATTTTAAAACCTACCTAATATGGCGGGTTTTTTATCTGCAGGTCCTAACACCGAACAGTGGCTCACAGAAGCCCAAGATGTATTTTCTGAATGCACATTTTTACAATCCAAACATACTCCTTCTTTTAATGTGGCTTTTAAAGAGCTCACTCAAATGTATAAAGAACAAATATCATCATGGTGGGAGGTCCAGAGTTTCGACAATTATTTGAAGAATAATATAGTACCTAGGGGCCTCAGAATTGGTCTTAATCCACCACCCAAACTCAATAATGCATCCTTCTTAAAGAAATGGGAAGAGGAAGCCACAAACAGTTCGTTACGACTTATGCGTCTTCTACTTGATGAGGAACGCAATAGGCTTGAATGTTTGAACTCAGTGTTAAAAGAGTGTATAGAACAGATCAACAAGTTTTGCTCCGAGACGGAGTATGTTACCAAAGAAAAACAATTACAAAGTACTCTTGAACGCTACTAATATCACCTCAAAGAACGTAAACACAAGCAATTCCTAAGGGATGTAACTGATTTTAAGGAAAATAGGGTGTACACATTTGCTTCGAACTTGGCATCAAAACAGGGTAGAAGAGAGGTACTTACAGATCTTCTACTGAAACTGAAAATTCAGATACAGAGGTTAACGGTAGATTCAAGCTTAGATCAGGCAATCGTTCACGTTCTAATCGAACCCGGGGTAGGGGCAATATGAACATGGGTGGTCAAACTCAGCGTTTTTTAGAAAATTCGAACACTTATCATCTCCGCACCCGCAATCCACTTTCCCCAACAACAGGACAACAATAAGGGATGATTACGTTATTGAGGACTACTTTAGTGATAACTCACAAATTATTAACTTATCTACAGTACAACTTTCTAAAGTAGAAAAAAGTGTTTTACGCAGAGGTCTGTCCTTTGTCCCTACAAACTCTTTTGATCTGTTTGGTTGGACAAAGGACATACATCTGTTTACTCGAAATATCCGCTGGAAAAAACTATTTGCCTTGAAAGATAAGCGGGAGTGTAGTGAACTGGGGATACCTCCTGACCTACTACAGGATGTTAAACTTTTATATGGACTGGCAGAGGACTCACAAACTTTGGGATTAGGCCCGTTTTCTGATCTCAAACTAAAGAGCACCAAAATGCCACCACAAGGAGACATCTCTTGTGTTGACATTTTTCAAGAGTATTACGTAATCTTAAATCTGTAGCGGGTAAGCACACTCAGAGAAATTTTACAAAACAAGAATGGCTGGCGTTGAAAAATTTGGAATCTAATCTGTCATTAGTCATAAAGCCATCTGACAAAGGCGGCAATACAGTGATTATGGATCACCTACAATACCGCCAGATGTGTTTAAAATTGCTAGAAGATATTAACAGCTATGACGACACTTTTAAGAGTGAATTAAAATCTCTCTTAATAACAGCTAAACGAAATAAGATTATCACGGATACTGAATTTGATTTTATGTTGCCTTTATACCCAAAAGTGGCCACTTTTTACGCGCTCCCAAAGGTGCATAAGGGGCTAGAGCCACTAAAAGGGAGACCGATCGTGGCCGGGGTAGGCAACCTAACACAAAATATCGGACTCTATATTGATAAGATGCTCAAACCGTTTGTCGAGTCCTTGCCGTCCTTTGTCCAGGACACTACAGATATATTGAAGCGATTAGAAGGCTTGTCGGTTGAACCCTTCTCCCTACTAGCCTCAATTGATGTTGAGGCGCTATATTCCTCAATTCCTCATGAATTCGGACTTTCAGCGATAGATTTCTTTCTAAATACCCGAGGTACACAATACCGCACCCACAGCCATTTTGTTAGGGAGTTGCTGCGCTTCACTCTGACTAGAAATTATTTTCTTTTCAATGGTCGCATTTACCACCAACTCAGAGGAACGGTGATGGGAAGCCCATGTGCCCCTAGTTACGCCAATCTGTTCCTGGGTTGGTGGGAAGCTACCCTGGTGTTTGGTGATGCGCAGCACTCCCTTACTGAGAAAATAGGGCTGTGGGTGTGGTATATTGATGACATATTTGTCATCTGGAACGGGTCGGTGACAGAGTTTGATGAATTCATGTCCCATCTTAACAACAATGAGATAGGCATGAAGTTCACTTCGGAATGCCATGAACATACTCTGGCGTTCTTGGATGTCCGGATCTCTAAATCATCCCAGGGGGAAATATCGACAACGATATTTCGAAATCCCACTGCCACTAATTCGTTGTTGAGATGGGAGAGTCACCATCCCAGACCCCTTTTGAGAGGAATACCAAAGGGATAGTTCTTGAGGGTCAGGCACAACTGCTCTACACAGCGTGAATTTAATAAGCAATCCTCTTTACTCAAACAAAGGTTTGCGCAGCGAGGGTATCCTAAGGATATCATAGAAAAGGCATACTTGCATGCATTACGAAGGGAACGCTCAGATCTGTTATTTCCTGAGAATAAACAGCAGGACATCGAGCAGGAAAATCTTATTCGCCTTAGTGGCACTTTCAATGATGCATCTGAAAAGGTGCTACGACAACATTGGCACATCCTTCGCATGGACCCTGATCTGGCCCCATGGTTAAGTGATTACCCACAGGTGACATATAGGCAAGGTAGGAACATAAGGGACAGAATAATTAAAAGCCATTATTGTCCCCCACCCCCCCAGGGTACATGGCTAGATAGGCGTCCACAGGGGTGTTTCCGCTGTAGTGGCTGTGTGAGTTGCGCATATATACAGACTAAAAATCATTTTGTGAGTCACAATAAGGGTAAACGCTTCAACATCTTGAATTTCATCTCATGTAGGTCCGTAGGGGTGATTTACCGTGCGGTATGCCCCTGCGGACTGGAATATGTTGGAAAAACTAAAAGGGAATTGAGACGCAGGATAGGGGAACACATTGGGGACATCAGAAAACTTCGAGATACCCCAGTGGCCAGACATATGTGGTCACATCATTCGTCAGATCCCTATTCCATCAGATTATTGACCTAGTGCCCTATCCTGCACGAAAAGGCAATTGGGACCAACTTATCCTCCAAAGGGAGGCCAAGTGGATTTTTAGACTGAATACGGTAGCCCCTACAGGGCTGAATGAGCAAATTAGCTTCTCCAGTTTTATCTAGATATTTGTTACATAGTGAGTCAGTGTAAGGATTTACCTTTATGTGAGTGCAGTTGTGTAAATACATTGTTTGGGGCTTATTCTAATTGGTTGGGACTGTTTTCTTATTATGAATGAAGTACTCATGATTGGGGCGATGGTTGAATGCCTAACTTTTGTTAGTTATTATGGGCATGGTTTACTCAGGGAAGAGCCCATATTTCTTAGTTTGTTGATTCATCTAATGAGGAATTTAGTGATCTATCCCTTTACATTTCATGAGATTCCTTCACCATAAGCAGTAAGATTAGTGTATCGCATCCGCGGTGCCTAGGCGCTAGTGTCTCTGTAGCCGGCGATTGTGCGCATTAAGCTGGTGTGCGTTTCAGACCTCCGGGTGATCAAGGGGTGGGCACTTCCAGCTCTGCGTTCCAGCGGGGCCGCGTACCGGAAGTCGCGTATACTGTAGTGATTGATAGCGGGGAGCTTTACACGTGTTGGCGTGTTTTGCAGACTGCGTTGAAACTAGCACTCTCTGTAGTCTGTACCTTATGGGCACCCGTAGCTGGACCCTGATTAGTCCGCAGGATGCGGTCAGCATGCATTTAAAGGGAGGCATAACAATAGGCAGTGATCACAGCTTACCAACCCCGGTTCACGAGATAGGGACCACCGATGTGGATGAGGTCTTCAGTGTTTCACTCCTGGATATACGCTATCCGCTCCTGGATATACGCTAAGTTCCCTATTTGTTTTTTTCTATTTTCTGCATTTATTTTTGCATTGATTATTACAACTTATGGTGATTCTGTGACTTATAAGCAGGTGCATGTGACATGTGAAATATGACTTACATACACATTGCTTGTTAACAAAAAGTCCCCCTGATGAGCTCTGAGGAGAGCAGAANCAAAAAGACATGTTTTTATGTTGGGTGACACTTTGCTTTATTATGGTTTTCTGTTGAGGATGTTTTGTGTCCTACNATATTGATTGTAGAATAGGGGTTTCTTAGGGTCGAGCTAGGCATTTCAGTAGGGCTTAGGATCCTGACAGGGTCGCCCTTATNGGGGCGGTTACCCTGATTTGTGGATAGGCTAGGGACCTAGTATACACACATGTTGTATAGAATAGGGTGACAATAGGGGTAATCAGGACCTTTTGTCNATACCCTCATTTGGTATTATTGTCTGTGTATACGGGGTTATCTTTCCTTTTAGATGGCTTAATAAAAGTTATATTTTATTCTATTATTATTATTATGTAGTAGTGCTCTGGTGGATGTATCACTAGGTTGGTACCCCGTTGTGTCATTTTGTTGAATTTAGTATATGGCTAGCTTAACTCACCATATTTTCAGAAGAAAATCAGTTACTTCTCTCCATTTCCCCTCTCAACTGTCATGTTCCCAAGTTTTATCATGGAAGTATTAGGGTTTGGTCTGTGCAGACGTGTAATATTTTTAAATAGATTGATGTTTAACAAAACACAGTGTTATAAATTATAATTTGCTGAATGAATCAGAATTAAAATTTAGCACATAAAATCCTATAATAAACACAATTTACCATACATTATATTTGTAGTTACCACATGGTGTCAAAGCAGTTAAGTCATGAAGGGAGCTTTGAAAGTCATGTATTTCATAGATGCCGGGGTGATATTGAATATGCTGTTTTGTTGATAGTTCCTCCTCCTCATTCCGGTCTTATGGTCAAAATAGAGGTAACTAACAATTGAAGTCTCCAGAAAAAAAAATCTCCTCTGACTGTGTAGAATAGCAGAAACCTCTGCTATGTGTATGAATCCCGCTTACCAGTTTTTTTTCTTCTCCGAGAACCTTATCAAAGTAAAAGCTTCATTAAATGATTTTAACATTAGATAAAGCTTGTCATACACTATAAGATAAATTGTCCCAATCGAAAGATTTTTCAAGAGTAGTCAAAACCATGTTGAATTGCAGGGGAGGTAAAATGAATGTTTGTTTGCATGCAGGGAGAATACTTTATTTTGGCTAATTGCACACAGATACTGACCAGCGTTACTGTTACACTGTTATTAGACTTGTACTAGAAAACATCATCTCTCACCTGCAATACTGATTGCAAATAATTAAATTTGCCTCCCCTGCAATTCAACATGGTTTTGCCCACTCTTGGAAAATCTTTTGATTGGAACAATTTATCTTATAGTGTATGCCCAACTTTACAAAAGGATAAATCTGTAGTTATCATGGCAGAGGACTATGATCACAGTGTTCATGTTATGGACTTTAGTAAACGCCAAGTTGTGGAAGAAAGACAATTGAGAGATAATATTTGTATTGCCAATTTCTTTGTGATTCTACTTTAAAAAAATCTGAACTAAAGAAGTGTTTAGAATTGTGTTTGGCATGATATAAATGGAGATGTATCACTTCTTATGCCTGTTTTCTATCACTTTCAAAAATCACTGGTGCCCTCATTTCTATATACAACATTTTAATTGTATAGCTCTTGTGACGTGTTGGAAAAATGATTAGAATACATATGTTTTTTAGCCTGTTTAGTCAGAGTTTGTATATTAAAAAAAATTAATGGTGAATAATTATTTCTGGCATCATTATTCAAGCAGGATCTTAACCACTTAGCAACTATAAAATCTGTTGGGATGATCCAGTATCTGAAAGTAAGGGAAAAACAGTTATATGTGAGATCTATGTACAAAAGCAAAGTTTTCCCCTGAATGACAAATAATAAGTTAATTACATCCCTCACATTGCAATATGGTTTTGCTCAGGTTTACACTTGCACTTGTTTTGCTCTTAAAAATGGTGTAAATGCAGCTCCTCTGCATCATTCCTATTCTGTTTATTGACACTGTGATTTACAAAAAAACATGATCCAATTTTACAGTTATTTTTTTTTTTATCCAAATGTTATTGTCTCATTCTTCATCAAAGCCACAAACTGTTATCATCTTTATCCCCAATTTTAATTTCTCTCTGTTGGGCTGTTTGCCTCTATTTCAAATTATGTGGTTTCTAATTGGTATCTCAGGGTCTCTATTTAATCTGTCATTATCACATAATTATTTTAATATAACAAATTCCATTCACCCTGCTGAGTCTGATCAAGGCATTAAGAGAGTTACACACACAATGATAAGATGTTGATTTACATCAAACCCATAAAGTTGAGGGTGGGTGGCTGACAGATAGACTGTCGTTATATGTTGTTACATCTATCTACCATTACTAGTATTGTTTGTTGCCCAAATCAAGGGAATTTGGTGAAATCGTAGACCTGAGCAAAACTATGGTGCAATGTGAGGTGTACAATATAATATAAATTCCATTCCTTGCCGAGAATACACATTGCTTGCACAAAGATCTCAAATTTGCACAGCATTGTGTTAAATCTGTAGATTAAAGTTAAGCCAGGAAATGTCACCTCTTAACTAATTCTGTTTTCACAGTTGAAATTTGCCTCCCCTGCAGTTGAATAATTACCCCTAGATACACACTTGCACCTGTTTTGCCCTTACTCCCAATCTCCGGATCAGCCCCTGCCCGGAAGGCAAAAAACAAAAAAACATGTTACATACTGGTAAATTATTGTGAAAGGTTTTTTTTTTACCTTTTTTTTTTTTTACAAATATGTTTGTCATGTGTATGACATACATATTTGTAGATGTTCTTTCTTCATAAATGTACAGGTTTTCTAACCTACACAAAATTTTATTTAAAGATGAAGGTAGTCCAAGGGTGAAGGTCATTCCAATGGATAAGGTAGAACTTTAGGAGTTTGCAGGGCCTTCTTGGTCACCATCACCATCACCACCACCCGAGAGACCACAACAGCAGCTCCCTGACCAAATAAACCCAAAGGTGTTCGAAGAGAGCCTGGTAATAATGCAGACAAACTACTAGGCCATCCTGAACATTTGGGTGAAATCAAGTCTAATCTTAGTGTTATTGTAAACTACATGAATCTTTTGGTGCACTATTTGATATCCTTACCCTAAACCTTACCCCCATCTTTAATTTTACCCCCATTCTCCACCTCACTCCTATCCTTAACTTCTCCCCCACCCCCACTTTACCCCCAGCCCCAACCTTACCCCCAGCCCTAATCTTACTCCCAGCCTCAACCTTAACGCAAACATATTCTCCATGCCCAAACCATACCCTATTCTAATCTTCATTTCAAACCCAGTCGACAAAACTTTCATCTCCAACTGCCTCGAACCTTTGCTCACCGCTCAATTTCAAAATTGTTGTATTATGTTATACATTCACACACACAAAGACTTATTATTATTAATGTTCATAACATCATATGATTTATATATATGTCAATATATCCTGTGTGTCTCTCTCTACAGTTTCCATTTAATTAGAATGCCAGTAAAATGTTTTGAGCTATTGTCTTACAAAAGATTATATTCCACACAAGAGGTATTTCTACTTACATGATAATTCAATTCAACAAAAACTAAAAATAAACCACAACCTCCTCCCCCAAATAACCACACAAGTTCAAAACACAAATGCATACGCTTGAACAAGCCAAATAACGCAAAAAAGACACAAGTTACTGTTGCTATTTATAGCACTTGACACACAACCTGCTTTGGGGTCAGTAAACTGTAAAGGAATTTATGGGACAAGGTAACAAACAAAAAAAACATTGTGCTTATACCATCCCCAGTTACAGGGGCCCAAATGTGCTGTTTTCCCAAATCTGGGTTCGTATATTGGCTATATTGGTAGATGCCAGGGGTGTGCACATGTCAGGTCTGCTCGGATTTACAACCAGCATCACTTGACTCTCCCTGACATAGCCGATATGCTATGCCAATCAGCTATCAGAAACATGAGGAACATGAGGAACAGTGCCCCTGCACTCCCGGGAAATTGCAGGTTCCTGGAGCCACATGAGTTCTGGCAACCCCATGGGCCCCTGGATCACCAGTGGTAGTTCCGCCTCTGATCCCTGGCATGGGAAAAGTCGTATGGGATGAAAAAGTAAAATTCTGATCCATTTGCGCTAGCCTTGTCACGCACAAAAAAACTATTTTACATATCATGGATTGCCCATTTTTAAAACGTTATAAAGGTGGATGAGCTGAGGGCTCATACATGCAGTCAAATTACTGCATGTATTTTGTAGATTTTTTCATGCTCGCTGTAGTAATGCAGACATCTAAATCCTCCATCTGTCATGTCTATATCTGTAAGGACTTTGAAGAAATATGTATGTGTAATGTAATATGACTTTGTAAGAAGTAGTTATATTTTTGATAGCTATGTCTCAAAACTCTTTTATCTTTTTTTTAAGGAGAAAAAATGGTGCACAATAATACAGCTTAAAGAGATGTCAAGTGAATCATTTTGGTTTTAAGCTTTGGACAAAAAAAACTCCAAAATTTTTCGCTTTCTTTCCACTGACCTTTATAAGTTACAGTGAAAGTTATAAAACATTTTAGTCTGAAAATCCTTTGATAAAATAGGTCTGCTTTCAGATCAAATAGGAGCCCTAAATAGCTTTCAAATATTAATGGTATGAAATTCTGGATTTCTAAGCTCATTCTAATCTCTTCTTACAGGTATGCAGTCTGCTAGTCTTAGCATGAATGATCAATATTATAAAATCCAGCTGTGCAGCACTAACTACCATGTGCATCGAGTGTAGAAGACAATAGATGGGGAATTTATTGACTCTTCCTGATCATTGTCAACATTGTCATAAGGGTCCATGTGGAGTTGCAGTTCATTGGTGTGATCAAAAATAAAAATTATGGACTGGGTCCAGACTTTACAATAGTTTCAAGCCATAACAAATAAACATTTTGTGCAATGCATGTGTATGTAAGGTCACAAAATGCAGGCATTTTTCATCCCCAGGAACTGGAAAATGGCCCTTTTATAGAGACCAGGATCAGGTCCAATAATACTAAAATATCTTTAGTATTTTTTAAGTAGATATATAATAATAACTAAATTACTTTGGGTGATAAAGATGTTTTATAGATCTGCTCTGATTCAACAGGGCTTTTCCAGACAACGACACAAATAGAGACCAAAGACAAAAGAAGCAGATAACTCACCAAAACCCCTAATTTTTACCATAACCCTTCCCTGCTAAAACCATAACCTTGGCTTCACCACATCCCAACCCTCCCTTCCCCGCAGCCAAGTATTCATCAGTAATAACATTTACAGATAAACTTGCCTGAATACCAGGCTACCAAATTATCCTTTATTTGTATATAGTCTAAGCTCCTCCCCTTTAAAAAAATCCCAATGCCAAACCAATACATTCACCATGTTTGGGACAGCACTACAGCAATACAATGTATACCTAGGTAACAAGTTTTACACATTGGACCTGACCCGAACTCACACATATTTTTTGCACTGTGCATGTCCAGAAAAAAATGCAGTTACTGCTATCCAGACAGCACTTGCATTCAGAGGGATGTTTCATGAAAAAGAAGGAGTGAAAGGATGCAGTCAATGTACAGTACAAGCCAGATTTAGAAACGTAAAAAAATTATATGTTGCCCATAGCAACCAATCAAATGCTATCTGTCTCTAGTGGAAAGTGAGAGCTGGAATATGATCTCCACTTTTCCTTTTCTGTAGTTTAGGAAATCTAGCCTAAGGGTGTGCTCATGCAACTGAACCCAATCCAAACCCAAGACAGAAAGAAGTATACATAGTTTATAGCAAAACATTTCCACCAGCCACAGGTAATGTCTAATTCATAAGAATTGCTGATGGCTGACACCCCACAACCTATTTTGGACCAGACAATATTAGAGATGAGCTCCGGCCATTTTTTGGGGTTTTGGTTTTGGCTTTGGATCTGGATCTCCCTTCGTGTTTTGGGTTTGGATGTGTTTTGGCAAAACCGCCCTTATGTGTTTTGGTTTTGG
>JABWIB010013114.1:5048-16999 GCA_016617825.1 Platyplectrum ornatum
GACCACGAAGCCCTAAGTATGTAACACACAGAGGTATAGTAGTTTCGGAAAATATTTGCCTTCACAAACTGCATGTGCACACATTGAGCGCCGCCATCAGAACGCAAACTGATCGTCAACACTTCTGACGGATTCCTACAGGGTGTTGTACTCATAATTGGGAGAGGTTTACTATGTCGAGTACAGAAAGGCATCATTTACCATTTTAGGGGTATNTACATCAAACATTTTAAGAAAGCATTGAGTTGTCAAAAGTCACTGGAAAAATGTTTCCCCTTTCTCCGTTTATTTTGATGCCATTTAGCAGTCTGCATCATTGCTTAGACTACGACAGTCGCAATCTGCTTTGTTATACAATAGTTTAACAGCCAAAGGATCAGCCCAGCCTTTTGTTTAGCAAGAAGGGATAAATTATTTTGTACTCTTAGCTCCTCAGGCTTTTGTCGGGGAGGAGGAAGCCACAGGGGAGTTTCAGTTCCTCTCAGATATGTAAAACTAAAGTGCTAGTCTGCTNCAGTTTGTTCATCCTTTGCTCTTTTATATTGTACTTGTCATGTTCCATCAGCATAACATTACCTGGCAAGAGTGGTTATCGTCTGGTGAAGTTGCTAACTTTGGGCAGCAGATGGCACGAAAAATCCGAGCTGCAGTAGAAACCATAATTAGTTTTAAATATGTTCTTCAAACAAAATATATGAAATGCAGGGAACTTAGAAATATTACTAAATGTAGTAACAGGACAAAAGACAAAGCCGATNAAAATTGTAATCGGCATAAATTTANCTTGTTCCTTCTTTCTACCATGGTCGCCTATTGAAACTGCTGGGACAGGAGCACAATGCTGACTGACCCTGCAGTCTTAATGGGTGACGGATTAGTGGGCCACTCCTGTGGATAGCAATTTTCATCAGGGTAATCACAAGTGCAACAAATAACAGTCAACCTAGTACCACATGGTTTCCAATGTATACATCTCTTGTGGATACACCTCTTGTGGATTGTTTATCTGAGTCTGGTGTATACATTTAAACTTACATGTTGCAGATGTGATTTGAAAGATCTCTGCTCACAATGTATAGCAGTTCAGGGTCCCGCCTATAAACAATCCCAGAAATGTGTGCTGCAATTACATACACGTCCTCTAGGTGGCTCTGTAATGAATTAGCAATGGGAATGGTTACTCTGAAGATTGTGTGTCAGAAAACACTGACATTTTTCTGTAGATAACTGGACATCAGTGATCAGAAATATAGGGAGCTCCATCAAATCAAACAACCACAGTCTGAAACGATCCTGCAGCATGTTTGGGGAGTACACACTGAACAGATCTTTCTGATGGTTACCCAGCATATTGTAGTTGTATAAGAATACTAATGTTGTACTGTNTTAAACACTATAAACAGGGTTGCAGACACCTTAACGATCAACAAAAAAGTATATTCATATCGATACCATCAAATGGTGCAAAACTATAATAAAATGAGGGATTACTTCTATTATGGCGATGATATCTGGGAAGTCACACTTCTGATCACTCTAGGCATACTTATTGTCTGCAGGTAATGATGTCAAACTGAGCAGTGGAGAAATGTCAGCTTTCTCTACGCCTTCCTCTGGTAATTAGTCTTTGCATGCTTTCATGAATAGCAATATGTCCAGATTAATAATGAAATGAANGTTAGCATAATTATGAAACAAAATATCACATTCATAAAATAGAAATGAGTTATTGTATGTGTCGGCCATCATCATTAGTATGCGGAGNCAGAACTACAGGGGGCTAAGGGTGCATTTGCTGTGGAGAGCAGAGGAGAGAGATGGGCATATGGCAGAGATTGACATCTTAAAACAGGACTCGGGCATGGTTTAATCAATCTGAAGTCCATTCCTGGAGAGACAAAAATGTGGTGGGACTTATGCCCTGCCCCAATACAATAAAATTAAGGGTTACTATGTGTGGGGCAGGTCTTGATGACATCTTTAGTAACATTCAGGGCTTGGGGTAGCATTTCACTATGCTACATTTCACAATGCTGCCAATGTCACAGATCTATTACCAGCTCATTGATTACCATTTGGTCCCCATTCACTTGCGGAAGTCAGGTAAAAATGCCCATGCATGCACAAGTTCCACTGTGCCGGACCTGCAAAGGGGTCTATTTAAATGAAGGTATTGGGTTTGGCTTCACTTGTGCATATACCTGCCTTTTCCACACAAGAGGGANNTGACAGGGGACTCAAGCCTATGGCTATGCCCAATGCAAAAGACTTAAACAAAATACTAAACAAAAAAATAAAAATCTAAGTATGTTATTGTATTTTGAGGGCAATGCTACCCGTGTCATGTGATGCTTTATATAAAGGGTTTGATGCTTCAACTAGATATATCCAGGAGCTATAAGCTCCTATCTGGAACAGGACACTGCCTCAGTGTGGTATTGGCGAAAATAAAGATCAGAAATAGACATTATACAGACTTTATCTCATTATTATACATCCTGCTATCTCTAATAAACATCAAATTTGAGATTAATTAGGAGCTCACTTAATACAATTTGCTTTATGCATCATATAGATTGGTAATAAAACCTCTGCAGCATTAAATTACAACTACATTTTATGATTGCATATGAAGTCACTGAAGCGAAGGTAATAAATGTTTTCCCTGTATGAAAAGGGAAGAGACTGAATGCCTGCATCTTGCAAATACAAATCACCTTATTTGATATCATTAATAGTATTACTGTGCCCTTTTATATACGCATTGTATTTAAATGAGTAATCAGCAGTAGTGTAATACCCAGTATGAGGCAGAGAAACTTGTTNAGAAGGAGGTTGCAGAGAGAAAAACACACAACCCCAGACATAAATGAAATGTTGCTAAAATGGCAAGAAGCAGATGAGCATAGTGACCACTAGGTGGCATCCCTCTGCAGGAATTAAATATGCATATTTTTCATCTTACCATTCATTTAATATTCAGATACAGAAGCATTCAAACAATTACAAAACATATTACCTATAACTAACGTTCACGGGAAGGAGGTATATAGGATATATTGCTGATTTTTCCCTTTTTTTTTTTACAAACCCATAATGACCCTAAGATCCTATATGTATATGTTCCTCAGTTTTTTCTGAAAATGTAGGATATCCAGCGTGTATCCCAAGCATGTTTAAATGTTTCTACTGTGCTTTGACCACATCTGTTGGGATTTCATCGTTTACTTTTTCAGTAGGAACATAAGTAAGTCAATTCAAACTAAGCTCTTGATGTTTATTTGTATTTTCTTTGNGTGAAGCAGGTTCTTCCCAAAAATCCAAAACCATATTAAAAAGATATATATCAGATAATATGTAATGAAAAAAGTCCAACATTAGTGAAACAGTCTGTTTTATTTCTTTTATTTCCATTGTATTGATGTTCTTCATTGCTCCAAGAGTTTCAAAAAAAGTCCAACATGATAAAAAAGCATCTGTGAATTGATAGACCTTGATCCTCCCTTTATTCTAAAAAAAAAAAAACTGGTGTATGTATTGTATTTATTTATTTATTTATTTATTTAAATCACTATGCTTTAACACTACAATTTTTTCTATAGAATAGTGTCTTCATTTGTATTTGTACTTCAGGATGAAAAATGCTCCTGAAAAGTCAAAAATAGATATATAATAGATCCATACATTGTCATTGATTAGTCAGATGATCGATATATACAGTATAGGAGTTTAACAAATTTTGTTTAAAGAAGTTTGGTACAAATACAAATCAGTATGTATTGCTGATTAGTTATTNACTATATAAAATACAAAATATGTGAAAGTCAATTTAGTAAAATATTGTTGAAAGTTACAAACCATAGTCTATACTTGTTTCAGTTGGCCAGCATGGTATTAAAATGTATTGTACCAGCAAAATCATCATATGAATTAATATAATTTGTCTTATTCCCTACACGCTTTATACATTTTTCATAATTATCTCTCTTATAAGTGTAAAAAGGTATAAGTGGTATAGCCAGTCNCACACTATATAAGGTCACTAGCAACCAACATGTTATCTTCATAATTGGGGACATCACATGTTCCTCATCACCATAAACCATCCTAATTTCTAACCAGTGCATTGTTTCCACAAACTANGGGCCAGATTCAGATCTTTANTTTCTCGTTGAATCTATTATTATTGTAAACTCTGCATTAAATATTAAGTTGTATTATGTATGACTTTCTAAAGTAAGTCCATCCTTTTCAGATTATTGCTTATCAGCCTTATGGGAAATCAGTAGACTGGTGGTCCTATGGTGTCTTGCTCTATGAAATGCTGGCGGGACAGGTGAGACATTGCACATATTGAACATATTTCTTTTCAAAATAACCACATAATAATCTTCCTTCCAATGTTTCAGGTGTAATGAAACATATCTGAGAATATATATCTGAGAATATATCAGGGTGTATTCCCTGATGAAAGTTATTCATTACAACTGAAGCTTTGGAAATAAACAACACCAGTGGTGTATTCATTTCAATACAGTGCCATTTGAGTGTTCCTACACTATCTTTGGTATATGTTGGAACTATTTGGCCCGGTTTGGGCAACTGCAAATATTCATAAATTGCTTTATGTCGAGTGCTGGTGAGGTGGAAAATCATTTATATATAACCTGACTTTTTTCTGATGTTACCAAAGCCACCATTTGATGGTGAAGATGAAGATGAGTTATTCCAATCCATCATGGAACAGACGGTATCTTACCCAAAATCCCTGTCCAGAGAAGCTGTCTCCATATGTAAAGGGGTAACAATACTATATACTTATATACTCATAATACTTATTATTCATATAATGTAGGAATATTGCCCTAGATGGTTGCATATATCCCACCTTTAAATGTGTGGCCATCTAGGACCAAGCCCAGGACGGAGCGACACTGGCTATACAGGTGGTTGTTCCGTCCTGGACCATTCGTTTTATAGTAGTTGATAAGTGTTTGCTTCCTTGTGTGGTAATGAAAGTGTATAAAATAATTATGTGGTTCCNTGGATTATCTCTCTGCACATATGTGCTCAAGAAGCATGTTCTATTTTTGGGGCAACTTTGATGACATGATTCATGACATGAGTGCGCTGTATGGGCAAATCAGATATTGATAATAAGGAACAGCTAATATTACAGCTATTATTATTATTATTATTTATTTTATTTACTTTCAATTCTTCAGTTACTTACAAAACACCCTCTAAAGCGTCTCGGATCTGGCTGTGATGGGGAACACGACATACGCGAACACGCCTTTTTCCGTTGGATCGACTGGGAGCGCTTAGAGCGCCTGGAGATCCAACCTCCTTTTAAACCACGTCCTGTGAGTATCTCATTTCATTAAACCATTTACAGTACATATTACATATTAGTCTAACAAGTAAAATTTCCAGTGAAAGAGTTTGCTAGGTTTTATCAGTCACAGACTTCTTCAAATTTCTAAATATCAAATGTCACTTTAATAAGTATCATCAATGTCCATTACTGCTGGAAAGGATAGTNCAGAAATAGGCCAGTAATGTTTTCACCTTGATAAAAATGTCCTTTATGCTACAATATCATGCTACACCCCATGATCACTGTTTCTTTTTGCTCNCTGATAGTTCAAATCCAGTTTTGATTATGAATTGTTGTAGAAATTCCTGAATGTCGCCTACTCTACCTCTGCTGATNTTATGGTTTCAGTGGGCCGAATGTCTTGTTAGAGCCTCCAGATGGGACTCCTTAACATCTCTCTCCCTGGCTACATCCTCTGATGATGTCCCCCATCCTCTCTGGAGAACCACTGATATCAGTTGCCCCCCCCCCCCATGGAGTTCTGCATTGTTGATAGTCTTTCCGTTTTTTCCTCGCTCTGCTAGGCTGTATAGTGTTCACAGTCCTGTTCTCAGTATCTGTGTTGGCATACTGGTATATATCTGTTGTTTAAAAAATTTCAATGGTTCAATTGGTTAAAAAAAAAGAGCAACAGATGAAATTGGAAAGGAAAAAAGGTTATAAGCAATAATGTTCAGATACGTAGGAAACGTAGAAGTAGTAATTTAAATATAATTGAACTAATGTTTGAGTATGTTCAGCAGACATATCTGCAGTTTACTTGGAGACTGGTCATTTTGTACCTTTCAATCCTTGACTCATTGAGTTTATGTTATTTTTATGTTACAGTGTGGGAAGAGTGGAGAAAATTTTGACAAATTTTTTACTCGGGCTGCTGCAGTTCTTACCCCTCCAGACCAACTTGTCCTGGCTGGTATTGACCAGAGTGAATTTGCCGGCTTCACATTCATCAATCCAGAATTCATCCATACTAATCCACATAGTCCAGTGCCCATATCGCTGGTGTGACCTTTCCATGTGTACCGCAATGAGCAGATGGATTTTTCTATAGCCCCTGACCTTTGGCCAGCATGGTATACTTAATAATGGCTATATCAGCAATTTCTAACCNCAGTTCCTTCCCCAATATTCTCCTTCTCACCTATGAAAAGCACTCAGTGTTGTAATGTGCTGTGTGAGGGGGCCAGGATGCAATAGTGAATCCATTCCTACGTGACCTGACACGCATCTCACTTGAAGTAGGGCATGTGAAAAGCTGATGAAGTTTTAGATGTGTGCTTGCGGGTTGTCCAGTGTCTCAAGATACTATGCTCTAGAATGATGCGGTTGCTTTACAACTTACAGTAANGACAAAGTCACATGCAAGAAACTTCAGAAGAGGTGACCTTGACTAAGCATTATGGGAGTCTTGGTTGCTGACGTACATTCTTACTTGAAGTAAACCTGGATTTGGAATGAACAAAAAGTGACTTCACTTTCTGCAATCCCACTTGGAATGGACCGAACACTGCCTGCATCTCCCCCCAAATTGCATCTAGCAATGCCATGCATGGCCTTTTAATCTATTTGTATGTGTATAATACGGTTTATCTAGATGTTAATCTGTACATGTAGACACGGGCAGACAATAATATATGTATGATATATTTTGATCATCCGCTTATGTGCATGAGCTGTAAGAGATCATACTGTGTATACACATTAGTTAGTTTGTTACTTTGAGTCTTTCTGGACTTGGTTTGGGAATAGTGGACCCGGATGTCTAGGTTATGATATCTGATTTGGGCTTCCATGGATGTATTTTGATATGTAACTTCCATGTATTTAAAACATCTGGATTCAAGTGTTTACAGGTAGTTTTACAAGTAATTACTGATGCTAACATAGACTGCTTTTTGGACGAACTTGAATGAACTTTATATTTCTTACAATACAGTTAAGTATATTATTTTCCAATTTCTACAGTATACTCATGAAGGGAGTTCTACTAAGCAACACAATAGTAATGTGGAATATGTCTGGAACATCTGTATAACTGTATGCAATATAAAGTTCTAATACTATACAGTAGATAATTTGGGATGTAGATATTTAGGATGCGTTATTTTATGGTTATTTATCATTTAATAAAGCAAATAGAAAGAGCTTGCCACNATATAGTGGCAGATAACATATATTTAATGAATCAGAATGATTGAGGATAACTATGAACCAAACTGAGATAATAAGAATAATGTCATTTATATACAAAATTAGAACTTGCACACATCNCAAACAGAATACGAAAAGGGCATCTAAAGGAAAATGTGTTGCCATCAGACCTCTATATTACATGTATCTAGGACCTATTTGTGACTTACCTCCAACAAAGGCAGATTTCTTGACATTTTCCTGCTTTCTTCAATGAGGAGGAGCTCTTATGGTGAGAATATTCCAATGCCTCTCAGACTAGAAATGTGGATAAAGCAGAGTGCATGCTTACCATTATTATTAATTATGTTACATTATTAATGTAATGTCTTTGAACTCAGAGCTTGCAATATTAATAATATACAAGCATAACTATGATGTCTTTAGTTAAACGATGAGTGAAAATATATAGGGTTTAAAGGGGAGATGGTAATAAATTCTAATTAAAATGTGTGTATTTTTGTTTGATGTGTGTTTTTATTGCAGAGTAATTCATTAGAATGGATCACAGTTGCTCAGAAGTAGTGTAATTTTATTTCCCATATAGACCGGATCTAGCTCGTGAATTACATTTGCCCGCAGGTCTGTGCCTCCCCTGACTAGTATTTAAGCCTACCTTAAATTTTACGTGTTCAACTGCTTACGTACGAAGAAGATCAGTGCATAATGTCTTTTCCCTACACCCCTTCAGCTTCTTTATCATGCCAATCCCAGTGCAGGAATTAGGCGCGGCAATAATGAAACCCAGCCCTGCATACGTTTGCAGAGCATAAATGTTCAGTTAACATCTGCCGGACGCATGTGCAGATGTTACTGTGTACGTTAATGCAGGAAACCTTCCTTATCTATGGCTGTTAGATTAGATTTTTTTCTAATGTGGTAGAATGGTAGTTTAATAAGTTTTCCAGGAACTCCAGGAAGAGAGGAGACNAGTCCTGATCATCGTAGCTCCACCCCATTCCGTGTCGCCATATCTCCCCCACTCCCGGAACTAAAGAATAAGGTATGATTTGAGTGAAACCAAATAAATACTAATTGCATTAAGAAATATTTGTATATTGTGCTCGCTTCATACAACCATGTTAACACTTGCGTGCCTATGTTCAATTGCATATTAACACTACCTGCCCATCTGATAATGGTGAACCGAATCAAGACNTCGTATTTGGAAATGGAACGTAACATAAGACAGATTGTGCATGTGCACTGTGGGGTTTGTTTTATGTACAGGGGTCGGGAGGTTGCACAGANTATTTATATAGTACAGTAAGAATGGTATTCATCCATTACGCACTGTGCAAACCTCTTTGCTTTTAAGCAATAATGATGCAGNGAAGTTAAGCTGGGGTTTCCTGGAAGGATTCCCCTGCATATGGGGGATTGGTCTTTTCCCCATAGATGGTGAATATGTGAACATGCATATTATGTCTCTGAGTCCTGCATATCCCTACGCTGTTTCAGGAAACAGTTACAGAATTTGCGGAGAACAAAACCAGTGAAATATACCGTACACATAATGTTATCTAAATATACCATTTACCTGTGAGATGTAGAATACTTACCTTTGGCCTTATAAAGACTAACAATGTCTTAAACATTTAAAGGTATCACATGAGTGAACTTGACACACTGTAGTTCTGTCAATTAACAACAATGTGTATACGAGTATTGGCTGCTACTCTCTTTCTGTTTCTGTGCGTGATTCTTACCCTGAGATAGTAACACAAACACATCAGCAAACATAAATGATATTTGTGTGTGTATCTAAACTTTTGTGAGCAGTCAATACATACAAACATNTGATGTGAAGTGAATAGGAGCACCTGCTTCATGTCTTCATCCTCTGACTGCTCGACCAATCAGGGCTCACGGGATCATATTGGTATGCAGTGAGCATCTTGTGCTGCAGTCAGCAGCTGTGATTGTAATGGGGGTAGGATCAGATGAAGACACAGGCATAGCAAACTGAGGCTGTGGAATTTTGTGCGTGTTAACCCTACAGCTACCTAACATGGGCTATCCCTGCTCTGTTACTGAATAACATTCACTGTCCGGTGCTAGGTCTCTGGGCACCATANATGGAACCNGGAACTGCCCCCCCATCCCCGGTTTACATAGGAGAGGGGGCACCACCGTTCTATAGAGGAGTGCCATGGGCATATAATTGTAGACAGCAAGGGGGTGTTTTTGCCATTTTCTCTCTCCCCCTCCCCCCCAGTCCTGGCACTCTAAGTGATTGCCCAAGATTTCTTAATGGCAGTGCCCGGCAGCGCACACACATCATTATTTACTATTACAGTTACCTGTGCTGGACCATTTTCTTTAAAATCAATTTTTTNATCACAGGCAAATGCTATAAGCAATAGGTGGGAAACACTATATAATAGATAGCTTAAGGCACTGTATATTGCTGTAACCAGTTTCTTTCTGATTTATCAGCTCTTAAAGTGTTAATCCTGAGGCATAGCGATTAAACCAAAGGAAAAAGAACACATTGCAGTTTTCTCTCTATTCTGCTGCTTACTCAATACTTCAAGCGTGCTTGAAAATTCACAGTCAGAGAGCCAAATACTGTCAAATGTAAGGTTTTTAAAGAGACAATACTTGCAGTTTGTCATTATATTTGCAGTTTGAATATAAATGTAGCTGTGGATTTTCCTAAACCCCAACCCTTATCCTTACAATAACATTCTGTACAACCTAATAGTAACTTTCGCCTTCTCGGATCCACCACTCCCAACCACCTTACTCTAAACTTTCCCTTCTCTAATCTATCCTCTCCTCTCCCTAGTCTAACCCTAACTTTCCACTTCTCAAAAGTATACCCTTTCTGTAGCCTTATGCTAACCTTTACCTTCTTGATCCATTCCTTCCTCCCAGAATAACCTAACTTTTCCTTTTCTGATCTATCCCCTCCACACAGCCAAACCCATATTTCACTTTCTTCAATCTATCCTCTCCCCACAGCCTAACTTTAACTTTCCCCTTTTATAAATCATCCCCTCCCTGCAGCCTAATCTTAACCTTTCCCTTCTTTGATCCATTCCCATTCAAGAAACCCACATTAACAGGTAATAATCTGTAGTTTTCCCATCCTCCNGTGACAGCATGGAACCAATGAGACCTCCCCAAGCAGTTTTACATTNACTGGGTGGTAACATCGAACTAAAGTATTTACAAATAGAAAGCTAAACTGCTGCACTGCTAGCCTACCAAATCTGGCCTCTGGTGCTGNACACCAACTCTAAAGTGTTTTGCAAATGTATGAACAGATACCTTGCAGAGATCCGAAGTCCAGACAGTGGAATTTGAGTTTTGTTTCATTCTTCGTATCAGGGCAGAATGAAGGTAAGGAAATTTCCTGATTAAGATGGAAGTTGAAGACCACCCTTGGAGGGAAAACAGATTTGACCGCAACACCGCTCTATTCGGGAAAAAGTTTAAATATGTTTCTCACTCCGCATCACCTGAAGCTCTGATATATGCCTGGCAGATGATATTGCGACTAGAAATGCCACTTTCCATGTTTCCATAAGAGTACAGTCCTGTAATGGCTCAAAAGGTGGTTCAGGCAGAGCCTTTAATATAAGTTTAAGGACCCAAGGAGATTTGAAGCAATCTTGTATTTGTCCTGTGCAAGGTTCATGTCCATGATGGCCCAGAGGGCTACCAGACAAAGATTTAAGCCTGACTGTAGAAATTCTAGGACTGAATGAATAGATCTAGGTGTCCTTGCCTGTTCTGTATACCATAAAAAATGTTTTCTTTCTCAGCCGCAGCAAGGTATTCATTGGGCGAGATGAGAACCCCAGACCTCAAGATCTGGGTTTCAATAACCAGGCCATCAGGTTCAAGGCATGACTCAAACTTTCAAGAATCACGTGCCATTTCAGAAGAATGACTATGATTGTGGCCTTTTTCTTTCTATTTTTGCTTGAAGTCCCAGGCGACCACCAGGGAGTCTACTCGGAGTGCCTGAGAGTCCTGATACCTGGAGAAGAACAGTTGTGGCTTTCTGTTGTTGTAGGTTGCCATAACGTCCAGATGAGGCAGGCCCCACTTCTCCAAAATACACTAAAATATGGAATCTTCTAGTTCCCACTCACCTGGGCAATATGTATGACAACTGAGAAAGTCTGCAGTCATGTTGAGCCAATAAATAACTTGAGCCACCCCCGCCAGCAAAGATAAACTTCAGGTGTCATGCTCACAATTTATGTAGGACACAATTCTGGCATGGTCTGATTGATTAATTACATCCTTGTTTGATAGAATATTCTGAAGAGACCAGCAGGCTTTGAGTATGGCTCTTATCTCTCTGAGATTGAAATTAAATTCTCTTTTGTGCATCCTCCAGGTTCTTTCCGGGTATTAGGAGCTG
>JABWIB010013119.1:0-16517 GCA_016617825.1 Platyplectrum ornatum
GCACCTCTTTAGGGTATGAGTGTATTTTAGACGTTGATTTGTATTTGTATTTGTATTTAGTATTTAATGTTTTTTGTTATTAAATATATTAATCCCATACTGCTTAATATTTTATCTTCTTTCCCTTACATNAGGTGACCTCCGTTTGGAACAAGATATATTTATTGCAGTACATTTACACTGTGTGTGCCTTCAGTATGCCCCAGTGATCCCAGATGTGGATATAGCTCACCATACACACCTATATTTACTTTTCTGCTCATACCACATAGATTGACTTGCAATAGTCGATTTGTGGTGTATGTCATACAATGTACTTGCCCTAAACTATACATAGGGAAGACCAGTAGAATGTTAAAGAGCGGCTAGCGGCACACAGATCCTCGATTAAAAAGGCTTACACTATTATCGATGAGAAAACGCCACCTGTCGCAAGACATTTTGTGACCCACAAACACCCTATGAGAGACCTCAAATGTATGCCTGTGGCACATATACCACCACTACGTAGAGGGGGCAACCGGGAACAACTGTTATTACAGAAAGAGGCTAAGTTGATATTCAAACTTGAAACTTTGGCCCCTAAAGGCCTTCATGAAGAATTGAATTTAAATTGTTTTCTGTAAATTTCCTCCTTTTTAGTGATTTTTTATTGTTTTGAGTATGTCTGGATGAATGAATGTATTTTCAACTATTGAGATTGTAGTGCGCCCTGCGCCTTTAAACGGCACTATGTGTTTGGGGGTTACCGTGGAGATGTGGATGACGCAGTGGGCGGGACGGGAGCTGTATGTTTCATGCAAGCCCCGCTGACGGGAGATCCTTCGCAACCACGGTGACGTCACAGCACGGTGCCGGGGGCGGACGCCGGGTGCACTCCATATGATGAGGGTATACAGCCACAAGGGAGACAGGTATATATAGCGCCTAACAATCTTTGACTTTATGTCTGCAGCAGTGCACGAACATGGAGAAGGACCCCTGATGATGGTGGTGATGAGACACCGAAACAGCTGTCGGGTACACTCTCCCCTGGAATGATCGTCAATAAGTGAGATACAACTGCACTATAGAATGGAATATCAGTTGAAGTTGCTGGAATTATATATGCTATAACCTGAACATAGTGCTATTCTTTGTGGATGCTGCTATATTGCACTTTATGGTGAAGCTGCTGGACTCACTAGTTTTTGGTGCTATTTAATGTTGAAGTTACTGGAGAAGCAAGCTATTTGAATGGTGCTATTTATCATGAACTGTGCTGCTAGAGCTTGCTGTTAAAGATTGATCAATGGGACTCAATATGACAATATGACAGACATGTTTACTGCTATAGATGAATATTTTTGAATTCATTTGACTTTTGGATTTTCTGCTTATTTCCCTTATATATTATTTTTCGTTTGTGAAAGGACTTGTTACATATATGCACTTTGTGACGAATAAATATTCAGCAATTTAAAACAAGTGTTGATAATATGTGAGTGCCGGTGGGAATATACATTCAAGATATTCTTTTTATATATATACATATATATATATATATATATATATATATATATATATATATATATACACATATATACATATCCAGGCTTCACTCACCTCAGCTGCAGCTGTCTCTTGTGTCTTCTCCTGGGAACACTTTTCCAGGCTGTCACGCTGGTGGAAATCACTAGATTCTGTGTTCTCTGCATTGCAAGGGCCCAGCAGCTAGTGACAGGGGAGATGATCCTGAGTTGCTGCACTGCGCAGGCGCGCCGTGCATCTGCATTGAGTTTATTGAGCTGCTTTTTTGACCAAAAAATGCAAGTGTGAATAGTGTGCTAAAAATGCGCAATGTGCGCCCGGGCCAGTTTTCAAATATAATGAAATAAGCCGCTAAAAATTATTATTCAGTCCCACAGAACTCGTAGCTAGAAAAAATAATAAAGTCAATAAAGTCAATAAAGTCCACAATAAAGTCCACAATTGTCCAATGTAAAAGCTGTTACACGAGTTGCCCCAACTTAGATGAGCACACTGCACAAACCACAGTACAAGCCAGGGAACTTCCTTGCAACTATTTTCACATCTGCTGAACTGCTGAAATATCAGCAAAGTATAGCAAATATACCAGTTGCACTATCCCCAGGCATCCACAAGCAGAAAGGCGCAGATGGTCAATAATCGCAATATGCAGCGCCACACCGGACACGCCCCCAAATTCTCATTAAAATATGCTGGCACGCCCAATAATCGCAGTGCAAAAAACGGAGGCGCAGAGGCAAAAAGTTGCTAATGTGCGCCTGATTAGCGAACGATGACCGCGCATGCGCAGTGTGAAAAAACGCAAAAAAAGGCACGCACTGCGCCAACATTCAGCCGCAATTCGCAACTCAGGATCAGTTCCAGGACCATCTGCAGTGAGTGGTGGTGGGGGTTGTGGGCCCCCTGTCTCAGGGGCACAGTTGCAAGTTTGACTACTTTGATCCCTGTAGCTACACCACTGCTCGCAGGACAGGTAAGTCTGTGGTCAAAGTTGCCAGGAAGAATATATGAGCCTGGCTACTATAATATTGAAGGATTATTGTAAGTAAATTGAGGCCATGTTGCTCATAATATGGATTTCTTTTCTATACACAGAGCTTTTTGTATAAACTTAATTGTGAGTTTGTGGATTTTGCCTTGGTATAATGTAAGCTGGACTGGAGACTTGTCATACAGAACTAATTCTGTGTGACACTCTTCCACGTAGAACTGCATGCCTAGGACGAGGGAGAATCTAAGGAGTGATAAATAAATTGTTCACTTTGTCATATGGAAATAAGAGTTGTCGGACACATATTGCTCGGATTCTGGATCATGTCTTTGAGCTCTAATTTTTTACATTTGAAACCTATATTAAAAATAAATCTATTATTTATCAAGTGAGGTACATATTTTTCTATTGCTTAGATTAAATTCACAAACGCAGAGCAGTTAAAAAACAAGACAAATGATTTGATGTGTCTGTAGTCTGACAAATGCACTGCATGTATAATCCTTTTGGCATTTACACAAGAATTATATAAAGCATAAACCACACAAAGTATTTACCAATGCAATGTTTATTCTTAGAGTAAAACAAATAAGTAATCCCATAGCCAAACATTTCATTAAAAAAGATTCAGGCTGATTACATATTTCAAACAGTAACTGTCAGAAGACTCAATTCATAAAATGTTATTTTGTTCTTATTAAAAAATAATAACATTACTAACAACTACTAAACTACTAAATTAAATTTACATTTGAAATACATGTATTTAGACCTATTTGTACTTTTGAGAGAGCTTTATCCCAATTAGTCTTAAAGGTTAGGAGCTGGCTGAAAGATATTTCATCTGAGGGGCAAGAACTATTAAACATCTATTGGGGAAAATTTGAGGGATAAAAAGTGGGACGCCCAAGAATCTGACCAAGAGAGTACAATTGTTGCCTGCAAATGCAGTGAAATGTGCTATCTGATCGGAAATGTACATTTTTAAATACAGACATCTGACAGTTTAAGTTTGCCTAAAACACGTTTGCATTATTTGAGAAGTGCTAGGGTTATACTGTGTAAAGGAGATGTGGCATAGGAGAGAAAGGTTAGGGTTAGGTTATAATGGAAGGGATGGGGTGTAGCAAAGGATGATTTGGGTTAGGCTGTGGAGATGGGATAAACCTAAGAAGGGGAATTTAGGGTTAGGCTGCGGGTAGTGAAAGGTCAGGGTAATATAAAGAAAGGTTGGAGAAAAACTGTGCATCTTTGCTAATCTCCACTATACATTTACTGCATCACTACAGATCATTACACCTCTACAGCTCAGTCCTTCTACAAGACACCTAAGGTATGTTACTGGCTGTCTCCCTCTAGCTCTTGGACTAACTGCCCTGTGTATCTGTGGGCCTTGTCTTGAGGGAATCACAAGTGCTTCCTAGTGCTCAGTTATGACAGAATCTTACTATTGTTGATTGTCTCAATAAACCAGTTGCTTTTCTACTCATCTGCCTCATTTTGATTTCTTCTGGACTTTGCTAATGTACAAGCAATACATTACAGGTCCTAGTTACCAATCGTCCTAGCACTAGGGAATAAGAGACCCCAAGTCTCTTAACTGTGGCACTATATCGGCAATGCTCTCAATCACTGTGCCGGCTGCTTCTTCAGTGTCTGCAAGGTTTTTAATGGAAATCTGTAGACTGCTTCTATGCCATTGGCACTGTGTATATAAAGATGGATTAAATTATTAGATCATAAAATTAATTAGTCTTTCTTCCAACACACAAGGTAAGTGTGAGATTTCATAAGAGATACTTAATCTACGTTAATATTAAGAACAACATAAGCAAATAGTGCACAAACACAATACAACTTTATGTGTAATCTCCGATTATACATAAAATATTAGCCCCATCTGTAAAAAGTCACATATTTTTAAAGCTTTTTTCTGAATCTCCTCAATATCCCCATTTCCCCCGTAGCTCCCTCCACATATCTCCCCAAGTTCCTTATTTCCCCATATCTTAATATCCTCACATATTGCCATGTCCCCACACATAACTTCATATCTTCAACAGTATAGATCCCTATACCCCTGTATAGATCTACCATCTCCATATCACCACAGTATCTCCAAACCAGCTCCTTGTTTCCCACCATATAGATCCCCAATACACCACATAGCATGTTTCCATAGCCTCCATATCTCTATGCCCCCATATAGATCCCCCATATTTGGGACTTTCCTTTGAGAGTGTCTGGTCTGTGTATGATCTACTACGACTGACACAGGAGATGAGTCCTGATCCCTCTGAAGGAGCCAACACTGATTGTGTCCATGTGTATGACCAATTTATTCCAACAATCACTGACCAGCAGCAGAGCTCTCTCATCTTGGGACACCATCAAGCAGATGCATCCAGATTTTAGACTGAATTGAAAGTTCCCTGCCTCCGCAAGTGGCATCAAGTGCCATAACAAAGTAGTAGGAAAGAGAGTTCCAATGTTGCCTCAGTTTTTCCTATCAAGTTATTCTGAGGACACTTTCACCTTTCAACATCCCACTACCGCTAAGGGGGTAAGAGATCTTCTGACCCCCATAGTGACTCCGGGGCCTGTGACAGTGTTCCAGCAGAGCCAATCCAACATCCATCCGCACCCACTGCTCGTCTGTGGATTGAGCAGGAATACCCTGTATGATATTGCCACTTTAGGGATGCTAGGGCCTATAGACCAGGGAAAAATGAATGCAGGGGGCAGTGGTCCTCTACAAATAGGTCTAATTTTTATGCCTTTAAGGGGAAAATGTTTCTTTCTTCGATCTCCCTGTCCTCTGCAGACAGAGAAAAATGCCTAAAAGAAAGCTAAAAAACGATAGATTAGGAAGTAGTAGTCAAAGTTCCAGATTCCAGAGGTTCCAAGTGGTCTACAATTGGATGTTTATAATGACTTTATAGACAGAAAGATGCGTACTTGCACATACATCTTCAAGGTGCATCAAGAATTTTGGAGGTTCCATGTTCTAGGAGGTCATTATCAGTTCATAGCACTTCCCTTTGGATTTACCACTTCCTCCAAAACATTTACAAAAAGATTAGCAAGCCAGAGATAAGAAGGCATAATAGCTTGGCCATATCTGGACGACCTGTTGTTAGCAGCCTCGTTAGTAGACAATTTCTTAAGACATACTAGGACAGCACTTATAAAAAAAAAATACTGACGAGGAAAGGCTTCACCCAGAAAGTCTATATAGAAAGACTTTATAGATAGAACTACAAAATTCTATAAAACTAAGCAGCTACAGGGGCTTACTTACAGGCCTCAGGAGTCAGCGGCCTAGATCTTCCAGTTAACTGAAGGGCCCACTCCACCAGAGTACCTTTACTCCTCCATGGCAACACATCATTTCTCAACCCCCTTTTTATAAATGTTAGTTTTGTGTGTTGTTCTAATATCTTTAACTTCATAAGCTCAGAAAAAAGACATTGAAGAAGGAGAAAGTGCAGGATATATCCTGTCAGGTGCCTCTTTTCTTTCTTGCTGAACCTATAGAATGAAAGAATTACCTATATATTGTACTAACATTGAAGAGTAAAGGAAAACATATTAAAGTTAAAAAAATATGTAATTTATGTTACTACCTATTTCATGAGCGGCAAATCTAATATGGTACGTCTTTCCACACATTCTGTTACTAAAGCCACTTACGGTCAACAAAATATATATGTCTATTTGGTTCTGGATGTTAAATTTCTGCAGTCTCCACTGTCGTCAACATTCCCTCAGCCATTACCTCCCCTGTGTTCCAGATTGGCAGTACAACATATACCATATTTCCTGGGTACATTCCTGACTCCACTATACATAAGTACCAAATTAGTACATTGTACGTAATTCAATCATTTGTGCATTTACCTACAAATTTGTTTAGCACTCACTGTTATACAGCCACCTGGACACCACCACAGTACTGCAACTACTATCACATCCCTCCCAACTGTCCCGATTTTCGCGGGACAGTCCCGCTTTTGCTTGACTGTCTCACTGTGCCGCATGTCTACAAGTTGCTAAGAAATAATGTGTTTTTTTAATCAAATGTAAAAAAATAGATACATTTGCAACGTTTGCGGCAGCAAAAATGGCTGGGGCTTGGGTGGAACTGGACGGGGCTTGAGTTGGGTGCAGGACTTGTCTGTCCCAATCCCCCCCAGCCAAATGTTGGGAGGGGTATGCTATCAGCACCTACTGTGCCTTCAGCTTTTCCTAGGTTTTACAGTACTGCAGCCATTATCAACTCTACAGTATTGTCTCCAGAGCAGTTATTGAACTGGATATTGTTTGATTGAACTGCATATCGTTTGATAATTACTTCACAGTATATATCTCCTTGTGTCTCACTGTATCCTGTCTGCATCATTTGGGGTCTGCCTCTTATGATCTCTCGCTATCTCTATACTTTGTCTTCCAGACATCTCCAGAAGAGTAAAAGAGGACATGGACAGGATTCCCAAAATTAGTCACACATTTGACATACTCCTAATCCCAAATACAATTCATTTAAAAGTGTTGGAAGTTTACCATATGCAGCACATCTCCTGTACTTTATGCTTATTACCGTATTTAGTATAAGATGTTGCTTTAAATCAGACATATGTGTCTATTACAGATCTAAATTAAAACATAGCTTGTAAAGCAGTAATTTCAGTTTTATAAAAAACCAAACCATATTATTCTAATAAGAGTTATAGGATTCATTTTGTACTCATTGAAAGCAGAGAGACACTGGAAGGAGGGTGAGACAGAATTTGTCACAAGTTCAGGAACCACTTAAGAGCATCATTTGAAAATTGCTAGCCTAAACACAGATCCGTTGATTGGGTGCCAGCATTTTATAGTGATCTTGAGGGTCATTTGATAACATTATATGCAGTAGTTACTTCCCCAGACATACATTAATATTTAGGTTAGATATGAACTAATATAAATTTGTTGGACACTAGAATATAAAATTAAAAAATGGCACTTGGCTCAGTGTGCTTTAATTTAAGAAGATGCATTTGACTGTCAATGCCATATCCTTCTATAATCAGGGTGTACATGGATCTGAAGTAACTGCAGTGAGCTTCATCGCCATCAAGGGTTATACATTATCCTTTTACTTGTAATAATAGATAGAACTACAGCTAAAAGCATACGTACATTACCTGGAACTAAAACATAAACCCATACAAAGATTACAGACAGCTAATTGTTTTGCACAATGAGCAGCAGAGAAAGGGCATCCCACTACTAAGTGCTGTTCTGTGTGCTTTATTATTTTAATTAAAAGTTAAATGTAAACCTACACATTATACGAATCATTTACATTAACACTGTAAATAGGACAATTAGTAAGGGTGTGGTTATGTGTAATATTACTGTTAGTATTACTTTTCCTTTTCATATGGAGTTTCTGGTTAATGAATGTGCTGTTAAAAATTCACAGACGAGCTATCACAGTGGCAGCCATAGCTGGAACATAGATGGAGTCAAGTATGAAGGGGATAAATGTTTGACCCTTCTAGAACAAATCCAGTGCTCTGTGAGTGAGTGTTTCTCCCATCTCTGCGGGGATTGCAAGAATATAGCAGCATTTATTTTGCTATATACTAGCCTTATTTCATTTGTGAGATTCAGGGGTCAATGCAGGGCCGGCGCTAGGTCTGCGGGCGCCCTAGGCAGACCTAGTCGGCGAATTACGGCGCAACGTGACGCCCTCACGTTGTAGTGCCATACGCCCTCTCGGTTATTAATTATTGCCACCCTAGACGCCTGCCCGAGTTTGCCTCATGGGTGCGCCGTCCCTGGGTCCATGCAACCGCTAATCGCACAAAACAGCCCCAGACCCTCCCCAATGCCTTATTATTAGAAAATCGTTAGGTATGTGGGAGACATGTCCGGTCTTGCTGGCGCCAACTCTTTTACAATACAGCCCATGACAAAATTAAAATTCCAATAAAAAAAGAAAAACTTATTGGGCAGGATCCTGATGCTTATTGCCCTTACGGGCAGCATGGAAGTAAGGGAGAGAGGAGTGAACTCCACTCTCACTCCTCTCATCAACTCAAAAAGGCAAATGTCCAACAGTTTACATTACCAGACCTCTACTTTAAGTATATTGAGCGTATCAGCGGTTCGTGCGACTGCTGTCCACTCTTTTTCTCCTCTCCCCTCCCTGATCCCTTCATTTAAATGGTCCCCCCCTCCACACACCTGGGGGGGAATTCACTAACTGACGAATTTAAGAATTCGTCAGTGGCTGACGATATTGCTGACAAATTCATCGAATATGTATTCACTAAGTGACGAATGTGTATTTTTTCGTCATTTAGTTTGACGTTTATATATCGTCAATGTCAGATCGCCGTGACGAATTTTGCCATAGAAAGGATACAAATATGGAATTCACTAACTGACAAATATTGTATTCACCCACACATCGTCATGACGAATTCACAAATTCGTCAAACCGCTAATCGTCAGCACAGAGTGGAGAATTCACACATTTCCCTAGGCAGAACAATGATTACTAACTGGGAACACTATTTAGGGGCCATAAAGAGGTTAATTCAATGTTATTCAATGTAGAAAAAATAATTTCTAAACAGTACAAGAAAGCATAGTTAAGGGTTAAGTTAGGAAGGCTGATAATGATTTATTACACTGAACTCTTATCTGCAGTGTTACACAGGATCGGCAAATGCTGTCACTCTGGAGCCGTAAATTCTAATGATGTGTAGAAACATAAAAGTAGTGTTCCTTGCTAAAAAATTATTCAAACAACAAAAAAAAGTGATTTGTCATACTGCATTAAATTGTATCTAACGAAATATAGTGTAAAATCCCAGTAATACATATTCATTCAGGCTCAAGCATAGTAGGAAGTTTGCTTGTTTCATACTTTTGTTATAGCAAACTTCCTACTATGCAATTTCACCTGGCGAATAGCTGGTTTTTCGTCAGTGGATTTCGTCAGCATTCGTCAGTGAATTTTTATCGTCAATACAATTCGTCACTTACTGAATACTATACATCACCAGTCATTGACGAATTTATATCACTGACGAACGCTGACGAAAAGAATTGTCTGCAGAATTCGTCAGTTAGTGAATTCCCCCCCCTAGTATAATGTTGGTGAGTAGTGGTGAGCGGGTTTGGTTTCTTGCAAACCCACCCGAATTTAGGCTGAGTACCGGGTCGTGCGCGGTACTCTCCCGCCTGTTCGCGAGTGGTAGTAGACATGCCATGGTAGAAGTGGAACATTGGTGAAAACTATTTTATAAGCTGGGAAGTGATCATAATTGACTGGAAATGAGTGGTAACTAATGTTATTAAGGTTTATAATACTTTAGGGACCAAAAAAGACCCACATTTTGCAGTTTTAGCAATTTTAGCATTTTTTGCAAAAAATGGTGCTTCTCCCGAGCTGCCAACAGTCACCCCACCTGGATTCAAATAACAAATATTTAAAAACATTTAGTTTTTATCACAGGTAACACATAGTAACTGACAGAAACTCTGGAGCACAGTATTTTATATCCAATGGAATGGGTCATATTGGACGAATATTAGTATTAAGGGGCCATATTTAGATTCACAATTATTGGATGTGATCTCTATTCAGAAGTCTGCAATATCCAGACGTTTGCGTGATTGCTCTGGTGACCACTGTCCTTGCACCAATGGAGTTATGACAGCCATAACCTGACTGGGTACTAGCAGCTTAGTCTGTCCCCACCATCAAGGACTCCAGTGAACAACTAGTCCTCAGTTTAACTCTATGCCCTCACAAAAGGAGGAGACAGAAGGCTGGCTGGACACGTAAGAAGGGGTAGAAGGCTGGCTGGACTCACAAGAAGGGGAAGAAGGCTGGCTGGAAACAGAAGAAGGGGTAGAAGGCTGGCTGGACACACAAGAAGGGGCAGAAGGCTGGCTGGACACACAAGAAGGGGCAGAAGGCTGGCTGGACACACAAGAAGTGGCAGAAGGCTGGCTGGAGACACAAGAAGGATTAGAAGGCTGGCTGGAGACACAAGAAGGGGTAGAAGGCTGGCTGGAGACACAAGAAGGGGTAGAAGGCTGGCTGGAGACACAAGAAGGGACAGAAGGCTGGCTGGAGACAGACGAAGGGGTAGAAGGCTGGATGGAAACACAAGAAGGGGTATAAGGCTGGCTGGACACACAAGAAGAGGCAGAAGGCTGGCTAGAGACACAAGGATTGGGCAAAAAGCGTGGCTGGACTCACATAAGGAGGATACAGAAAGAATGGATATATACACACAGCTAGGCAGCTAGATTGTATGGCTGTACAGAAACGTGAGACAAGAAAAAAGTGTGTAGGGCATGTGATGATGAAGGTTGTAACAGGGCAGGAGGGTAATCTCTAATGAATTATCATTAATATGTTGTAATGAATAATAATAATGAAAGGCCTACAATGTTGTTATGATAACTCTTGCTGGAAGGAAAATATGTGATGGAGGAAGAAACATGTCAAATTGAGGGGGAGCTATGTGTTCCAGGTAATGCGGGCAACTTTTAATTTTCATTCTCTTTTTAGACTTTCCATGCAGCAAGAATTAATATGAGGCATGTAGATAAGAACAAAAAAATTCATATTCATGTTCCTTTCGGAAAAAAAACGCTCACCCACCGCTCCCTGACACAATGATTTGTTTTCTGACCACGTAACATGGATGCGTGGAATGTGCAAAACAAAAAGACAGACACAACTCAATCGACATGCATAGACATTAGAGGGAAATGGAAGAAAAAAATAATTAATGAAGTTTAGTATAGTTCCAATATCACACAGATAATTACATCTGCTCACCATATGACATAGTTTTACTCTGTATCCCTAAGGCACTGATAACATGAAGTGTTTTCAAAACTATACTAGTATCGATTGTTGTCCTAACGCTTTGTACTGTTATTTATTGGAGAAGAGGAAAGCAAAGGGAATGCATGAAATTGGAAACATTTTATATTCAGCAACAGAAAGCTTGTATTAAAAGCTATCAGTTTTCTTTTGTAAGAGATTTTATGACATTTTATAAGGTATGATAGGCTAATATATGGTTCAAATTATTGGTCGATAATTGTTTAGTTACACTTGCTACATTAATAATCATAACCAGTTATAGCCTCACAATGACACTCTTTTGCATTACTAGTATAAATTGTAGTGGTATGTAGTGGTTTTCATTTTTTTAATAAATAAATCATAAATAATGAATTCATAATAGTTTATAAATATATATATCATATCATATGTTGATGTATGATTTTTTTTATTATTTTTATTAAATCTAATTAAATCCATTTAAAACAAGTTCATGTCATACATAGAATAAAAATAATTGTAAAACACATACAATTATGTTCCTAATATCAGGGCTCGAAGCAAGGGTGTATATGGGGGTATGCCATACTGGCACTCCTCCCACTGATGTAATTGAAAAACTTCATATCTCCATTTACTTTTATATTCTGAGTTTCCATACCGCCACTTCTAAATTTCCACTTCAACCACTGCCTAATATCTTAAAATCCAACTAAGATGCACTATAAACCTATTACTTTTTCAATAATGTCACAGGCTGTGTGTGATAAATTGTGTTTACTGCACTTGTAGAACATAAGCTAACAAAAAAATAGATGTACAGTAACATACAATGTGTTAGAAAAGTCAGTGAAGTGAGATTAAAAGCAAATGCACAAAGCACAAACCCAGGTACAGGACAAAAGGTCCAGACATAAAATCTGTCCTATAAATGACAAGATAAAAAAAATGTCAACATACAATAGTGCAACATACATGGAAACCTCAATATTTTCATGAATATGCATCCTAGAGCAATCCTATTCACTAAAAGACATGCTATTAAACATTCCTCGGATAATGAAATCATGTTGGCCTCTTCCTTATTCTCATATCATCAATGTCTTCAATAACAAATGCATTGCTCAAACAAATGCAGAGCCATTTATGAAAAACTATAAGCTTGCGGGCAGGGCCCTCTTCCCCACCCAATTATGTCTTAATGATTATTGAAATCTCAAAGCGCTACGTAATCTGATGGACCTATAAAAACATGATGTTAATAAATAAACTTTCTCATAAACACATAACATATTATTTATTACACTGACAGTAAAGCCCCATTTAGAAATATTACTTCTCATACAGGTGGTTTGCTTAGTACAGACTTAAGTCTGATTTTTCTATCCCTTCTGCCATTAAGCTTTTGTGAGAAATCGATTTAATTTCATTTTAAATGGCAGCATCAACATATAAATGTAAAGACACATCCATTACCAATCATTATCATACACTTTTAATGTGCCATCGTAATTGCTATCATTAAATCAACCACTTTATTTTCTGGATACGCTGGACAAAATAAACGGTAGTGCATAGTGTTAAAACCACATTTATAAATTCAGGGTCCTAGACCCACCTAGTGTTAATCTCTTGGGGCACTATAGCACTTAAGTTGCACACCACAGGGAGACGGGCACTCACACCTCCAATATCAGTGCCCCCATATTCTGTTAAAGAAAATGATCCCATCATTGTATTACATTTCACTCCATCCTGGAAACCATGTTTTCCTTACTGTATATCATGTAATATACTAATATCCATCTTACTCACTTAGAATGGCAAATGTCAACAATACACCTCTTATAATGCAGGAGGGAGGGAAACTAGCACCTTGATTTGATGGGCATTTTCAATAATTGCCTTTACTGTGCGTAAAAGGACACAGTTTATGCTTATTTTAAAAGGATGATCCTTTCCAGTTGCAGATGACCTAATTGTCACTGGTCTTATTTAAGCAGACTGGCATATTTTTCAAACAAATGTATTATCTATGTACTATGAAAATTACAGCACTGGACAGCACTGTTCAGTTTAAAGGCTAGATTTACTAAAGTGCTGAAAATGGAAAATAGAGATGATGTCCAGATTCTTGCTGACAGTCTCTAGTATGTAATAGGAAGGTGAAACCTAGAAACTCATTGGTTGTTGGTGGTGACATCCTAATTTTCCTTTTCTGCAGTTTATTATATCTTGCCCCAAGACTTTTTTTTACATATAGGGCAGTGGTTCCAAAACTGTGTGCCTAGGCTCCCTTGGGTGCTGTGACGTTCTCATTGGGGTGCTGCGGAATGTTCTTGCCAATGTGGTGCCACGTTGCTAGTGTTACTTAGAAGCACAATGTTACATCCTGTCTAAGAGCTACCAAGATTTAATATCAACCTGAAGTATTTCTGTCTTTACCTAAACAGTTATTACACTTTTTTTTGGCTCAAAATTGAAAAAATTGGAAATTTTTTTGTCTTAGGGGCGCCTTGAAAAATTTATGGAGACCCTAATGGTGCCTCAACTGAGAAAGTTTGGGAACCTCTGATATAGGGGTATATTTACTAAGCGGTGAGATTGCAGTGAGAATGGAAAGTGGGGAGGTTGCCCATAGCAACCAATCAGATTCAAGCTCTCAGTTTCATTCTACACACTACAGAATGTGAACTCAAATCTGATTGGTTGCAATGGGCAACATCGCCACTTTTAAATCTCACTGCAATCTCGCCACTTAGTAAACATACCCCCTAGTGTTTTTCTACCCTAAAGTGACATTACAACATTTTGGATTATTTTAAATGCCTTTCCTCATTGAAATATTCCTCCAAACAGTTCATTTACTTACACTAAAATGTGAGAGTTTTAATTTTCACTAGCTTCACATGTTAACTGACCCAATGCATTAACAAATATCATTCTGTACATATTACAGAATTATAACATATGGTATACAGTAAGACTAGAATAGCATTAAAAAAGCAATGACTGATAACACATCTTATTATATAAACATTTACATAAATAAAGTCATGGATTTACAAAGGGGATGTAAGTTTATTGAAATAAATTGTAACAGATTAATTAATTTAGATCAAAATTTAGGGTTGAGACAAGTGGCTATAGCAGGTGGAGGTGTCAATAGCAGGAAACTTAAAGCAATAAACATGTTGTCAGAAAAGCACCCCACCCTAACCCCTAAAACATCCTCGACTTCACCCCTTCACATTGCACACCTTATATGTTGGAGGAGGCACACCAAGCATCTGTCACAGGACAGGCGACTTGATATTGATTAGATTTTACACACACCCACTGCTACCGCAACCTATGTCCCGTCTGAAAAGCCAATAACATGTTAGTAATGCATCCTAACAAGACTAAGGGAAACAATTTTCCAAACGACAGAGGGATAAACCACCTCACAATAATCTGGCCAGCTGAATACCTCCCACCCACAATCTCTGCCCCATCAGCCACCATAAGTGCCACCTACCAACCACCCATCTTTACTTGTTTATCTGCAATTAATTAATCTTACGTTGACTGACATGTTATGTAACCCAGTGGGTTGTTTTTATCTCCTCACACCTATGCGGCCTATGGGGTATATTTACTAAGCAGGGAGATTGCAGTGAAATTCGAATTTGGAGAAGTTGCCCATGGCAACCAATCAGATTTGAGCTCTCAGTTTCATTTTACACTCTGGAGAATGTGAACTCAAATCTGATTGGTTGCCATGGGCAACTTCCCCAAATTCAAATTTCACTGCAATCTCCCTGCTTTGTAAATATACCCCTATGTGAGTATAATTTGTATCCAAAGGCTAAGAACCTAGATATTTATCAAGATCTGTAACAAACAAAATGTTTTATATGCAATCTATATGATACTATTTGTGACATCCTAGATTTAATGAAGAATGTTAATAAATATAATTCATCATCAGTTCTTTATTATGCTCATCCCATAAATGCCATGTTTGCTGATCAATCTCTTTCATACTAATATACTTACACCTTATCAAGCAATTTACAGAATGTCATTAGTTGCAGAATGCACATGTATATAGTCATTCTGGAAATGACCATCAAATATTGTACATTATAACGTTATACTGTAAAACTATGACAAATGCAGTAATCTAGAATGAATTTTTGTTAACTCTTTTCTATCCTTTTACATTCAAAAATTGCAGCAAGTAATTCTACAGAACATAGAACGAATATCCAGTGGATCAATGTGTCAGCAAATGGAGGTGATGGAGACCTAGGAATATCCATTTTTATTAAACTTAATGAAAATCTCCAGCACCAGAGTGAGACAGTACTCTGACACCAGACTGAGACGCTTTGTCACTGTAGTACTGTACACGCTAAGCAGATGTGCATAGTGAATAATAAGTCACCATTGACCTATACATCACAGCTCGGTCATTAACAACACTCCATATGTAGGTGTACTTATTGATGGAGGACATTTTAATTAAACAAAAGGGTTCCATACCATATGGTGTATTAATTTAAAGAAAATAATTTCAATGCAATTGCATATAATTTACTATAATTTACTATGTATATGGCAAAACAGTGTATAAGTTAATGAAACATAAAGCAAAAAATCATTGTGACACAATAGCTCCTTGTATGCTAAGGACACTGGACCTCATTCAAATCTGGGCACTAATGACTTACTTACTCAAAAGTGGGCAAAACCATGTTGAATTGCGCGGGAGTTACATTTCATTATTTGCAAACAGTATTAGAGCTGAGAGGTGATGTTTCCAGCACAAGTGTAATAACAGTGTAACAGTAACGCTGGTCAGTATGGGCCAGATTCAGCTTTTCACTCTCATGACTTACACTCATGAGTTACACTCTCATGGGCAAAACCATGTTGAATTTCAGGGGAGGTAAATTTCATTAGTTGCAATCAGAATAACAAGTGACAGCTGATGTTTCTTATTCCTAGTCTAATAACAGTGTAACAGTAACACTGGCCAGTATCTGTGTGCAACATGCAACAATAAAGTATTCTCCCTGCATGCAAACACTGACATTCATTTTACCTCCCCTGCAATTCATCATGGTTTTACCCACTCTT
>JABWIB010013122.1:5646-17308 GCA_016617825.1 Platyplectrum ornatum
TACTATCAAATGTATGTTTGCCTGGTTAAAACTCACAACGGCAAATTTTAGCCGCCCATGGAAGGGCAAGTTTGGCTAATGCGAGTCTATCTAAACACGACCTACAGTGAATACTAAACTCGCTTTAAAACAGAAACTCGCACCAAAACACGACCATTACAGGCGAGAATTGAAACTCGACCTTTAGTAAATTTCCCCCTTAGAGTGCCGTACACTTTGGACAGTATTTATCAGGCCTTTTGACTGTGATAACAGGCACCTGAGCAACTTAAATTTAACTTAATTTGAAATACACAAGCATTCTCCCTGGAGCTTTGAACATACAGGCAAGTAACCTGGAGAAATATACCTCCATTCATAACCAAATCCACAATAGATAAAAAGATTGTAATGTTTTAGCCTTTTTTCATTGATATAATATATATATTTTCCTTTGCCTTGTTAACTACCTTTTATATATATATATATATATATATATATATATATATGAACTTTCTATTATTGCTCTATCTTTCAAGATAACAAATCAAAAAATAGGCAGATGTTTCAATCGCATGCTAGCGATTTTCATCAGGGTGCTCAGAATATAAACAAACATATATACTTGTATATATATTTGTCTCTGATACACACAATATTTTTATTTTCCTCTGCAAAATAAATTGCTTGTGTACATCTGGACCGAAGAAGTTACAAAGCATTTCCTTTGGGTTGTGGGTAAACAAAATTGGAAAATTTGCTTGTTTTTAGTCAGGTCAGCATATCTTATTATGTCTTATCGCTTTATGTCACGTTTTTATTTTTCTGACATTTTGACTGGTTTTGTTTTTTTTCTTTAAACCTCAGTGTCTGATATCCAGAAACATATCTGCAACTGACTGGCACACTTTCTACTTATTCTGTTACTATGGCAACACTACCCAGTTCTGATGGCCAAACTTAAAGGGGTACTCGTATCACCCTATACATTTTTACACTTAAAATGTATGTATTTGTATATTTGTTATTTCAACAAATATAACTGCCATGTTTATTACAGTATTACTTATTTTACCTATTTATATAATGTATTTCTTGACTTTGGCACTTAGAATTCTGCTAGTGAATTACGGATTAAATATATTTTTTGTGTTTCTTCACTTTTGAAATTGCACTGAAAAACTTTGCTTATCCTGTCAAACAACAACATGGAAACATTTATTCAGCATATTATTATTATTATTATTATTACACAATCACACACCATTCATATTATATTTTCCACAGCTAAACGTTTACAATGGTGTTCAAGCTCACACAAAAATCCCTCATAGAACTTTTTTTTATTAAGCATCATCCCAGTTATTCAGTGAGTCTCCAGTTCATCCTCCAGTTTTTTATATTTTATAAGGGTCTGGATTCAGAACTCCTCTGTTGCACACTCTGGATAAATCGATAATACGTAAGGGCTTAACAGAGCACTTTGCATACATCCCTTCTCATCATGGGCTCTATTTATAAAATTCGAATTGAGGGGAGTGCACTTCACCCTGATTCTAACACATCACTTATTTAAAAATCCAGCATCGGCAGTGGAAACTGGTGCTTAAGTCTACGCCGGCCCGTTCTTCTGCATCTATCGCCTATTTAAATGCGCTGGAAACAAAGGTTTTGCCTCTGCTCCCAGCAAGAAAACTCCACCAGCCTGAGCTAGCGGAGACAGTGGTTGTTGCTATCGCATCATACCATAGCTACCTAAGTGCCTCCCATCCCCTGTCCTATTTGGATGGCAGCACCTTCCTCCCTCCCTCCGTCCCCCCCCCCAAAAAAAAAATTATAAAATAATAAATAACATTTCACAAGATATCACAGCATTTCACACCTTTGGATGTTATTGCAGGACTTCTCAGAGGTGAGTTTTTTAAAATGCCTGGTCCCGCATCGTTTAGAATATTTTATAAATAGAGCCCCATATGTGCTGTGCATATGCCACCCCACCCTGTACCACTGTCGGAAAGGCTTTCAGCATGGAAGTCTGTATTTTGAAGAGCGCAGACTAGAAATGTGAATGAAATTATATATATATATATATATATATATATATATATATATATGAGCAGCACACATCTTATTTATTGTTTAATTACAACCAGGTTTTTATATAGCCTGATCATATTACGTAGTGCTTTACAATTTGTATTAGACAGAATTAGTGGGGAAGGGGGCCCTGCCCACAGGCTTACATTCTAAGGAGATTGATAAATTGGGGCAATTACACATAGACTAGAGGCAATTTAGTCAGCTGCCAGTTAACCTACTGGTATGTGTTTTGGGTGTGGGAGGAAAACAGAGCACCCGGAAGAAACCCACTCATGACCTCAGCGCTGTTAGGCACAAGTTCTAACCACTAACCTATTCGTGATTGGCTGCTCAAAAGGGATGAAAGAAAATACCTTCCCAGATACATTCCTTTACCCCAACAATCTTTAAAAAAGTTCAGGGTAATTCACTCTTTTATATAATGGAAATAGACATAATCTGTGGCTAATAGGACTGAAAGTTAATCGGTGTCCTTGCAATGGGACCCAAGTGCTGTATCTGTTTTGACATCATATTTATGCCGAAACTCATTTTTAAGAATATTGTAGTATGGCAAATCGCAGGTTGCAACCATTTATAATGCTTACATCTCTGACAGTTGAAGGTTAGGGTTGGGAAGTGAGGAAAAGAAGGTGAGGGTTACACAGTGTGGAATGAACAGTTAATATTAGGCAGCGGGGAAGTGACGCTTAGGGTTTGGCTGTAGGGAGGGGAATGTTAGGGGTAGGCTGTAGGGAGGGGGATTTTAGGGGTAGGCTGTAGGGAGGGAAATGTTAGGGTTAGCTGCAAGAAGATAGTTAGGGTTAGGCAGCAGGAAGGGTGGTGGCTAGGCTGCTAGGAGGGAGGGTTGGGTTTGGCTGCAAGAAGANGACAGTTAGGGTTAGGCAGCAGGAAGGGTGGTGGATAGGCCACAGGGAGGGGAGGGTTGGGGTTAAGCTGCAGGGAATGGAGGGTTTGGGCTAGGGTAGTAGAAGGGAAAAGTTAGGGGAAGAAAGAAGAAAAAGAATGGATTCAAAATACCTGTCGACGCTGCAGGGGACGTGAAACTCCCACTGTCAGGGATCCCTCTGTAAGTACTGCTTCAGCACTCTGTTGCCTGTGACAGCCCTGTCAAAAAAAGGGCTGTCACAGTGTCGAACCGCATTGCAAGCAACTCCTGGCATATAAATGTCAATTGGACCAAATGTAGATGTTTTTCCTATTTTTGGAATGTCAGTGTTGCAAGGTGTACATTAACTAAGCCTGCAGAAGTAAAAGCAAGGTGATGGCAGTTTTATCTGCACAGTATTTCCTTTGCCTGGTTAACTACCTTTTATAAATGTTCTCATTAGTAATTACCTGCTATTTGCATGCATTTTTTCCACATACCCAGTTTAAAAATAATATTCGAGCTCCCTCTAGTGGACAAATATAAATTTTATTGGAAAATATCTATTATCAGTAATAGAAAGCAATTGTTTTTTCTTTAGTTTGTATCCTTAGTATCTGAGGATAAGTATCCTATTTTGACAAATCAGTTTTAAGTAGAAATTTTTTCTTAGAACGTAAACACAACATTTTGTTGACAATATATGAATATGAAATGTCCCTTACTGCAGCCTAATCCTAACCCTCAACTAACCCAAACCCTAAATCTGACATTATAATTAAAGCAAATTTCCAGGTAATATCAAAGAACAAATACAAAAGAGTTTTTATACAGCTGCATAGTACAAGGTGATCACTGCTGCAAATGATCTCCCCATACTCCTTTCAGCCGGCAGTAACGCATAATATGTCTTTGTGATTGAGAGAGCATGGGTTGTAGCTGGCCATGGCAGAAACTCTTTTTTGTTAATTTGTCAATTCTGACAAGCCAAGATAATGATTTTGTAATGCTGTCTGCTACCTCTCTAACATCTACAATACCCTTCATGCCTAACATAGTATTTGACAGGAGATAAGAACTACATGTAGGAAACCCATGCATACACGAGGAGAGCATATAAATAGCACACAGATAAGGTCTTGTGGAGGAATTGAACGTATCACCTTAGTGCTGTGAGGTACAAGTTAGCCACTAGGGCACCATGCTGCCATCGCTAGCAGTGTTTCTTCAATGCTGTAGCCTAGGTGGGATACTTACTTTGATGTATATTGTATATCTATTATTTATTTGTGACTCCACTAGTATTTCCCCAAAAAACTGTGGGGAAAACCACTGATGTTGTCCACTAGTGCGTCATTAGATGTGTGTTTATGTTATAAATGAACAAATTAGATCTGCCATAATTTGACTATATCATAAAAGAACATTATCCTGTTCCAATGACCCTGCAACTTTGATGTTGCATATATAGACTAACATCATGGACTTAGAGACTATTCATTGTCAGATATGTTCCGCCCCNGTCCAGAACAAACTCCGCCCCCTGCTCAGGCCAACCTCTGCTCAGCCCCACCCCTACATGCCCAATTCCGCCCACCCATGTCAAAAAGCAACAGCCCTGCCCACCCGTGTCAAACAGCCATTACTCTGCAGCGGGGAGACAGCGTCTGTATTCCCACCGGGGTGAGCAATGCCACTGGTGACAGGACAGTGCCCAGAGGAGGCGAGTTTACATGCTGCATGGGACAATGGCACTGTGTATTGTATGAACAATGGACAAACCTTCCTGTACATACTAGGAGGCCCAGTGCACAGTAACATTTAGCAAGACAACTGCTGCCTTTACCACACCAATATTAGCAGTACCTCTTAAAAGTTTAAGTTCTATTCAAATGATTAGTCAAGACAATGGAAACGATGTATCAAATAACCAACCTGCAGTCACCATTATCTTCAGCCACGGATAAAGGTACCCCAGAAAACATTCACCACCAACACCATCCCATCAATGTATATATTAAGGGTAACCAAGCATCTAATTTAAGGTTGTGACACAATTTAATTTTTTTAAAGCAATCAGTCCCTGCCCCACTAAGGCCACCATTCTTTCCCAACTATGATAGCACAGCATCTACTTGAGCTCTTCTCCATTTGTGTATCAATAGGATTACTATATACAATCTGTGCACCTACCTATCCCCAACAGTACACCGGTGAGCATCTGGTTACATCTACCACAGTGTTAGGACCTTTAGTATTATGAAGAGAAGACTAACAGAGACAGATGACGCCCAATGGGGACCACAGGTCTGGTATGTTTATGGACATTCCAGTGGATCACCACAATGGTTGAAATAGCCTGAAGCTATGCAATATGACTATTTCTACATAGACCCCTATGAAAGAATTGTTTATGTAAGGCATGGGGGAAACGGAGTGGATAAGTAGCTTATCTCAGTGAAAATATACACACACTTCCCTTAAAACAAACCCTCAAAATCAAAGAGCTTCAAGCAAAGCTTCCATAATGCAGCAAGCTACCAGCTATTTATCTTTTGGCTTATCAGCCCCATTTTGTAGGGGGCTTTCATGTTCAGGAAGTTTAAAATCTTTATCAAATTCATTCTACTGATAAGTCTGCCTCCTGTAAAACCTATATTCATGGAAGTTAAACACAAGCAAAGAGCTAATTAAGCTAGAGAAGAAGATATTCTGTCTGATCCCCATTTGCTAGTACATTTGGTTTACAAAAGGATGCTGCCCCCCCCATTCCCCACACACATACACACACCCATTGGTAGTTCCATTTGTGGATGACATTAATTAGCACTGATTGCATATGCTAATATAGCAAAAGCTTGTTAGTCTGCAATACTCCTCTGTAACTTCTTATTTTATGAAACTGACGTGGATGTGCTATCTGTGGTTACATAAATGCAGTTTCTGGTGTATGGCGACCACTTGAGTAGAGGTTCTATTTTATGATGGTCACTAGGGCGCAGTATTCATTGCATGGCGGTCACAAGGATGCAGTGTGTATTCATAACGGTGAGTCATTTATTTTTGACAGTATTATATATTTAATAATGAATTATTGGAAATGAAATTAATTGAAGGCATTATATTGGATTGTGAAATAAGAGAGCATACAGTTATGGTTTTCAGGGGGAAGCCTGACCTCCTTTGAACTGGTAATACATTGGGTCCTAGACATCTGCCTATTAGATCTATGTTAAGGGCATAGTTTGCAGATATATTTGGGTACTGAGAGATTCTTTCATTATTGCTAAACATTTCATCAAACTATATCAAACAGTTTCCATACATGATGAAATCTCCTTCATAATGTAACTTCCCCACCTATCCTGTCTGACAGTATTCCCCCAAAGTACTGCGCTGCGGACACATTGGCCTAAATTTACTAAGCGGTGAGATTGCAGTGAGGTTGAAAAGTGTGAATGTTGCCCATAAAAACCAGTCAGATTGGAGCCCACATTCTCCAATATGTAAAATGAAACTTGAGAGCCTGAATCTGATGCTATGGGCAACATATATTTAGGCCATTGTGGCGCCTAGTAAATAAATAATACATCTTAGTAAAGCCATTATCTGCCTTGTACTTTACTTGTATTTGGGGAGTAGTAATGTGGCCTCTTTAAAATATAAATTCTGATATTTTTCTTTTTTTCAGAACAAAACTTTTTAGGATTATTGAAAGCACAAAAGTAGAACATGGTGACCATACAAGCCTCTTTGTTCCTTGCATAATAGTATAAAGAAGAATGGAGAAGCATATAAGAAATCGCATAGAGGCAAGGTCAACTAAACTTGGAAAAGAAGCACAGCATGTGTGTGTGTTTGTTTGTTTTCTTTCATGGCTATGAAACTGTTTGCAGTGAGGGAACTTTATTTGGATTATATTTACTGGTGGTGTCAGTATTGTGAAGACAAGTTCTAATTAGCTGCTCCTTGTCAGGGGAGCTTGTTGTGCATTGTACACTGTATTCCTTTGCTTTGTAAGACATTGTTTGGCATCTACAGGGTGCTGCAGAAAACCTTCCAGATTTAAACAAAATAGCAAGGTAAATTCTTTACAAAGTTTTAGTACATAATGTAAAAGTGTATGTAATACAATTTACCTTCAATTGGTTTTGAATATGATATTGCCCAGACAGCTGTATTGTATCACTTGATGTGTCTTATGGCTTTATTACTGCAATGCCTTGGCATGCTTGGGCCCTATTGCAATGACATGGGCAGAGTCATGTAGTACTGGGGGGTAAGGATGAATTGTCTCATCTGCATGAAAGAAACCAAGTTGTCAGAGGGTGACAGCTTTAAACAGCACTAGGCACTCAATGTATTGGTGCTGAGCGCTGTTTGTTGCTTACAGTGCAGGGAGAGCAGCTGACATGGGTCCCTCTCCTCTGGGCCCAGTGAACACATCACATATTGCAGCCTTCTGAACTTTTTCACTGCAAAACGATCGTTTTTTCGGACTGAATGTGAAGTGAATTCAGAAAGTTATCTGTGTGGTGGTCATAGATTCAATGTTTTGGATGAATAATTTAACAACTCATGGTGTGAACCTATTCTGGCCATGAGGATCACTGGACACGGTAACACCCCACTTTATTCGAGCTGAATCATTGGTCATTATGTCATTATGGCATCATCTGGATGATATCATTTTCCAAACCAACTGAAGGTAAACTGTCGTCTATGGAGGTTTTTCTGCCTCATCCTGTATGATGATGTCTTTAACTACTGCATAGCGCTTATAGACTGAGTAAAACGGGATAATATACTCCCCACCCTTCATTAGTCCTGCTCACTGACAGTGTGATGTCAAGAGAAAGTTAGACAGGTGACAGACATGTGACATTGCCAGTTGTTTTTTCTTTCCACTTTTAACATTTACATCACACTCACCATTATTCTCTGGGAGAATAGTCATATGAGTCTACCTGCGTGACACAAGAGGGGGCCTGGTATGGACAGCTTCCATCCATCCATTGATCACCTGCTACCCTCTCACAAAATCTTATCACATGACACAGCTACATGACAGGATAACACCGTGTATTTAAAGAAAGACAAAAAAAATGTTATTGTGGTGTTAATAAAGAGTTTGTTATTTGTCAGAAATATTTATGAGAAACTTACAAAACATTCATCTAAACATGGATTTAAACTTAATATTCCAGCAGTGGGTGGGTCAGAATGTTCTGTTTTGTTTTGCTAAAACATATTACTAACACCATCCCCATTTTACACTGAATATACAGTGTATATGGAGTAAGAAGGGTTGGTTGAACGTATAACTGAAGCTTTACCATCATTGTCATTATATGTAAATCTGGTGATTACTGTATCAGAGTTAGATGTTTCAGGTTTTGCGTCTCGCTTCTGTTACTTGCATATGGCTTTAATTGATTTTGTGCTTGCATGCCTCCTGTTGAACAGATGGCTCATACAACTCTCTGTAACTCAGATGAAGTCAGCCAAGTGAATAAAACACTTGCCTTTCACCAGAACTTCATTTCAACTGCTCTAAAGATGGTCTCCTCTGCTCACACTACCATATCACCCTCACAAAATCAAGTCCTAGCCCAGAGCTGCAAGTAATATCAGAATAAAACGTTCTGTGACTGTGATGTGTAATACTGGAGTAAAGGATAAGTACAAGTGATCATTTCGTATCTCCAAAGATCTACAAAGATCTACAAAGTAGTATTCACAATGATGTATTTTCATTGCCTTTTAAAATGCAAAAATATATGGATATAATTAGCAACATTTATATATTAATGTAAGTTTCTAAGCTTTTAGATAAGTTTGTTTGCTTCTGTGGTCTCATTTATGCTTTACTTTAGTTACCCTCTTATTTATTCTTCACATTGGACATGCTATTAGTGTTTGGTCTCACCTTGGGTGATGTTACCAAGGAACTAGACATGTGTCTTCTTTATATGGCACTTTATCTTTTAACTTGAAACACATGTCAGGTCCTTAGCTACAGAGGGTATGATTCATACAGTAGGTAATATTACAGAATCTAGGATCTTAATCAAATAGAGAATATTATTAAAGATAGCAAGTCTTTTTAATGTTCTTTTTAAAGTTCACAATAAAGCCACTCTCTCCCCCGTATGTTGCTCAATCCAATTTGCAGGTACTGCGGTAAGTCTCTCCGAATTAGACCATGGAAGAAAAAGAGACTTAGCTTACACACTCCCCTTACAGGTCCAACTCACATTTAATGAGACTTGTTATTAGGGCGCTTCAATAATTCAGGTAATGTCCTCCGGTCACTTATTCCAAATCCACTTAATCCACCGCAAGTCTTTGGAAAATTTGTATGGTAATAAGAAGCCACCAATGGTGAAGCACTTTCTACTGTTCAGACAATTAAGTGAATATTTATTCCACTCACATGTAATAGGGTAAATCTATCGTTATACATCAGTCTTCAATAAAAAGCAACTGTAATCTAAGATGTGAAGCAAGCTCAGGTTAATTCATATGGGCTGATAACCTAGCTGAAAGTACCAGAAGAAGTCTACTAGCCATTGCAGGAGGTAAGTGTAACTCACAACAGCAACCTCACCACCAACGTGTTCAACCGTGGTCTTTTTCAAGGTCACCTTAAAAAAAGAAAGCAAGGCAGGATCTGACCCAGAGATACTAATCATGCTCATAATAAAAGGGAATCATATTTATGAATATGAATAGTATTACTTATTTATAATGTATTGCTATAGACAGTTCAATGATTATTTGTAGATGAATTAAATACATAAAACTGAAAATTAGGAGCCTGCAGTATATACCGTACTATTAAAATGCATTTGTATCAATTTCCTATTGCTATTTAACACAGCAGTAGAAAAGCTTTCATCTATGATTACAAAAAAACCAGCTGACTCTCACATGTAACTTTGGTTAAATATTAATATATATACAACTGTGCTTTATACTACTACTAATAAAAAAAAAACCTCTAACCCCAGGCTATTCCCATTTACTGTATATATGTAAAGAAGACAAGTGGATAGATTGGCTATTATACCAATATATTGCATATCATCCAATACAATGTACAGGAAGTTCATAATATCATTTGTTATATGTCTGTTTATGAAGCTTCGTTAAAAAGGCGTTAGTCATTTAACAAAGACATCTCCATTACTTGTCTTAGCTCATTGGGACACAGCAGGAAAACTGTTCCTGAACTATTGTATATACATTGCTTTATAATTGTATATGGTGTCTCAAAACAGGAAGCGTCTGTGACTTATAAATATTTTTTATGAGTCAAGTTATGGTCTCAAAAACTTTTTAATTTAAAACACTTCATTGTCACACCAATAGACAAACATATCATTAAAATGTAAATCCCCTTCCACTGAAGCTCCAGGACAATAGTTTCCATTGATGTTAGTCTGACATCTTCTCTCCAGGGAGTCTCGAGGCCAGCTTTACCATTTCCAGGATACTAGTCTCTCTCAACTGTCTCTTTTACCATATCCTTCTATGTGAAGTCATTGCTGGAAAAACAGGATATTGCACAACTCTATTTTAGAACATTGTCCTCCAAACGTGACAATGCAATGTTTTTTTTCCAGTTGACATAAACTGACTGATGACTGAATGTACAGACAAAAAGCAAGTTCAAACTATCCATTACAAATGTGGAATGCAATCATTTCAACAGCACTCATCCATGTATGCGTAGACTAATAAGTCATGCTACAGGTAAACAGTGGTTCTAAGATATTCCTACAACGGGTTTAACAAGATTCAGCCCAAAGTCCTGGATCCAGAGTTGCGTATTAGTCTGAACAGGGAAAATGAGCAGTGAGCATGCCCCCCAAGTAGTGACCACACTACTGCCCATCAGTCTACATACGCATTCACCTGCTCTGCGCTAGTGTAACAGGGACTTTGACAGTATATAATTCAGTGGTCGAAGTGGAAATGTAGAAGTGGCAGTATGGAAACAGAAAATAATAGAAGTGAATGTCAATTAAATCAGTAAGAGAAGGGGCACTATGGAATACCCTTGTATACAGCCCCACTTCGTGTCCTGATTTAAATGAGAAAAGAGAGTTTTTATGATTTAAATAGTTGCTGTAGCTGTGTGAACTATCTGCACATTCGCATACTCACACAGGTAATTTTCAATGGGAATTCTAAATGTTATTGTTTTAATACATTGTGTGTATGAAATAATAGACTTAAATTAAAAAAAAAATTATACCAGAATAGTAGCTGTAAAAGGCTATTATACAGGAAACTAGAAACTTTGTGACTGCTGGGTGACAGGTCTGTCCTTTATCCATAAGTCCTATCCAGAGTTGCATGTATCTGCAGAGAGAAAAGTTATCTGTGCCCACTTTAGTAGTCATAGAAGTAGATAAAACAAAATGAGTAAATGCTAGATTAGTAGTTGATCTAATTTATCAATAAAGCAACATAAGGATCACAATACTAAATGCATATACAAGGTGATCTAATCTATTCCAATTAGTCAGGGCTGATCCAGTGGAGGTCAGACACCGGGTACTGGCTGAATGAACGGGCACCATGGGAGCTCTGGCTGGTAGAACATAATACGAAAGTATGAAAGGCCTCTGGGCAACTGATTTAACGTTACGTCACAGTTGAGATGTATAATATCAGGAGGACAGGAAGTGAGATGTATAATATAAG
>JABWIB010013131.1:0-14322 GCA_016617825.1 Platyplectrum ornatum
CTTATAACGATATATTTATATATATTTACAGCCATATATTTATATATATTTATAGAGCGATATATTTATATATACATTTCATTTATAGCAATATTATTATATATATATATTTATTTTTATGCATATACCATCAGTGTGAGCATAGGGTGCATAATAATGTCTGGGTATGATTTGGGGCCACATATTAAACCATAACATGACAATGTAAAACCTATAAGTGAACTCGATACATAGATAATACATGAATAAATGTAACACCAGTGCAACATGATCCTGCGGGGAGGATGGTGGGCTGGGCATGAAGAGGAAGAGAACGGGAAGGCTGAAGACCTCGCTCATAAGAGCTAACAATCTACAGGGCAAAAGAAACGACGGCAGAGGCGGGATCTGGATAGGAGTCGAGCCTCTGATGACCACTTCTAGTGTCCATAGTATGGCCGTACAAGGAATAGCCGTCTGGGCTGATCCAGCGTAGACATAGACTGGGCAGCAGGCGGTGGAGCAGAGGGAAGGTGAAGATCCAGGCCATGGCAGCACATCTGACATATATAGAGAGGTAGAGAGTCTGACAGGGAGAGAGATCCAGCAGTGGGGGGCAGCACGGAAGAAGATCTCACTCTTAAGATTTGAATGGAGCTGATTCTCAGTAATATGAGCATCCTATAACCTGGGTTTGGCGCTGAAATATGCATTATCCCATTCAATAAGAATCATGTGTATGTGAGAGATGTACATCACAGTTGTAAACTAAGTACACACACACAAGTACACAAAGCACAGATAGGAATCAGTGTCATCATTGTGCAATTTGCAATAATCCTTATGCTCTAACTCTAATTATGCTCTAACCCTTGTGCTCTAACTCATGATTGTCATACATTTACAATATATATTCTACAGATAGAATGAGCGGTCAGCTGCTGGTTAATAACAAATGCATACCTCCCAACCGTCCCGCTTTTAGCAGGACAGTCCCGCTTTTAGCGGGACAGTCCCGGTTTTGCGAGACTGTCCCGCTGTCCAGCCTGCATAGGAGTTTGCCCCGATAAGGGCACAAACTGCCATGCATGAACACCCTTCTTCTTTTCAATAAAATCGCCGCTTGCAGCGTGAAAGGGGGTGTGGCCTAGACTGGATGGGGGCGTGGCCTGCAGGGACACTGTTTTTGCGTGACAGGGGGCGGAGTTTGGGCGGGCCGGGGACGGGGCCAATATGTCCCGATCTCCCCCGGCCAATTGTTGGGAGGTATGCAAATGACCAGATCCAGACTAAAAAATGTGGGCTACTTTGCGTCAATCAAAGCAGAGAGAAAGGGAGAGAAGACTGCAAAGGTAAGTAAATTATTGAAAAGATTGAGGGTTAGAAGACTGGAGTCAAATAAGGAGGAAACATTGGAAGACTGGAGACACACGAGGGCTTACATTTACTAAACTGCAAGATTGGAAAAGTGGGGATATTGCCCATAGCAACCAATCAGATTTTACATACTGGGGAATGTGAGCTTGAATTTGACGGGTTGCTATGGGCAACAACCCCACTTTTCCAATCCCGCAGTTTAGTAAATATAGTCTTTGGGGAGAGATTGGAAGGGATGAGACATACAAGGAGGCATAGCACATACAGAGTTCTTTATGGGGATTAAAAATGTACAGTCTCTTATATAAGCTAAGAAGAGCAAAGGAGACCAGGTTGGTTCTGATCCAGTGTCATCTGGAATTTTTTACCTTCATTTTCTTACAAAATTGTTACATTTTGCAGCATATGAAGAAATCTTTCTCACACTTTACTGCTAAATGTCTCTGAAGTCACAGATGGAATGCAGATATCTACTGGAGAAAACATCTACCTAAATGGCAGTAATGTCTTTAATCAATATAGATGTTTCACCAAACCCCCCCTCCCCCTCCCCCAGCAGAGAATCGATAGACACAGGATAAAACAAGTGTTCCTTGTAAATGTCACATTCCGCCTACACATCGTCACTATGGACAGAAGTGCAGAGAAATGACTGTAAACAGGTAGAACTGCATCTCTGATGGAATATACTGTATTTTGTGACTGAAAAAAGTTATAGCCTATGATCCAAATCATCGAAAAGCTATATAAATGAAGACATTCCATACAGTGTACGTCATCTACAAGCTAGACAGTAAGGAAATAATTAACTATAAGCGATATTTATAGTGAAGCCATCATACAAAAGGTATTTAATCATAGTTGGCAATATTTTTTCTTTCTCCCAGAGGGGTGATACGGGGGCTTGACGGAATATATGAAATATATAATCAATTCCTGCCGACTACGCCAAACTGTACTTCTTAGATTAATGAAGTAGGGGGTGGAGCCACAGATGCATCACAATGCGTTGCCATTATTATATGTCCAATCAAAGGACGTAATCTAGAGTCTAGTCCATTCCAAATGACATGCGTGTGATTAGAATACGCCACTGGGGTGAACTTATTATTTAATAAGTAAGGACAGACGAGAAGTTTTAAGGTGAGGTCCATTTGACTGCGATTAGATTGGTTCCCTTAATGGCTCGCATCGATGCAGGTCCTATGGAGCGGATACAGGTTACTGCGTACCCGTACGGCAGACGTGTGGGGGAGTGATCTCCGTCACACCCCTTTCTATGTCAGAACTCATTTGTACATATCAGAGGTCCATGCAACCACTGACCACACATATTGAGGCATACCCTGCCCCGTTTGATTCATTTAAATATTCCCCCTGCCCACCTAGCATAATGTAACAGATGCTGACCCGCAGGTGGAACATTGTTGTGCTTGCAAATCTGGATGCAAACATCTGGAGTGCGCATGCATGCTTCCAGTAAATGTGGCTGACCCGGAAGTGGGCCTGTGGCCCTGATTCCGGATTTGGTCCGATGTTACACAAACCTTTAATTACATTGCATATGATGTAATGATTGTGGCCTAAATGTGTCATCTACTCAAAGGAAGAGAAATACATGAGTTATGCAGAATGGACACCATGGAGTCATTTATATCTCTGCCCACCAGACTTTCCACATTTCAGATACTAATAAAAGAGATGCACCGCTTGCACATACTATAGAACAAGGTTATATACAGCGTACAATATGTTACATTGACGTGTAGCTTGCACTGTGTTGCATGTACCGTGTTGTAAGCAAGTGAACTTCTATATAACTTCTATACCTCTACTGCATATTGTGAAGCAGGTGGTAATGATGTAATGATGTGAAAGAAATAAGCCCTAGCCATAAAATATACACATGTGACATAGCTGCTGTTATCATTATTACAGATGTGACACTTTATAACATTTCTAAAATGTCGGGGTATACATGGCTGACTCCGCCACATGTAGATGTGTCATAAGGCTGCACTAATGCGTAAGAGCGACACAGTGACAATGGTTATTCTCTACAGCAGTAACCTAGCTGTTACTGCTGGAACTGCAGCTTTTCACAGTTACTGACATAATGTGTCCTGTCACATCTTTATATATGTTCATGGCACAGAGAATGTGATCTGCTATTTATCATCTACTGTTTCTCATGTTCTAAAACTGCAAAAAAAAATAATATATATATATATATAATAAAAAAATATATATAATATAAAAAATATATATATATAATACAAGGAAAAAAAATCAGGTCAGTAAAATGACGTGGCCAGAGTGCGGAAAAATTGGATTTGACGCAAAGTGAAAGTGCCTCATCTCACCTGGGATCTGCGTGGTACCCGCTTCTCTAATCTCCCATACTCAAGCAGTGTAGCTATCTCCTCAGCTCTAGCAGAGATTGCTGGCCAGCCTGGCTCGTAAAGTCGGTCTCTCAATAATTTAACTTTACCGACTCACTGCACCTGCAAAAATGAAATCGGAATAGGCTTTAATATATGGATTTGCTTTACCCGCTGCAGAAAAAGCTTCACAGTACAGACTAGGATATACTTCATCTCATGTACCTCTTACATGTGCCCGACGACACGAAAAAATACAGCTACGACTCTGACCACAAAAATAATGCCTACGGCTAGTTATATATTCTCACACATAAATGAATGAAGACATCATAGTCCTGCGCTAATCCAATATCACAGCAGGAACGATGGCTAGTCCATTTTTATTTTAAATTACTGTTATAATATTTATTACTATTCTAATAGATACTAAATATGACACTAAATCTATTGCAATGAGATGAATATGGGTTGTCCTTACCGGAAAAGACGCCATGTTTACCGCCTGCCCCTGTAATCTGATCATTCTTCTCCAGAACAGAAAGAATCCTTTCGCTTCTAAACAGGACACAAGGCATATAGCCATTTCTAGGGCAGCGTGGATGGCTTAGCGGGTAGCACCGATTCCCCAGATAGGACCTTATATGTATGTGTGGAGTGTGTTTGGTCCGCATGGGTTTCCTCCCACACCCCAATAATTGTGTAATTGCCCCTATGTATCAATCTCCTATAGAATGTAAGCCTGCGGGCAGGGCCCTCTTCCCCACCCATTCTGCACGATACACTACGTTATATGATGGCGCTATATAAAACCCTGGTAATAAATATATATAGGATGAATGGTATGAATAGTACAGGAGTGGCTGGGTAATATGTTTATATGTTTAGAGAGTATTATGTACTGTACATAGACATTGAATATATAATATGTTCATCCCATGTTCCTGTATAACATTTAGAGCAGATCATTGGTATTATATACTCTGTCCATGTGGGTGTAGATACAGCGTGTCAATGCAGATGTATGTAACCTTGTTATCTATTGTAGTGCAAGCTGAAATCCCCATCGTATAGCATCAGCAATGACCTCTCTTCAATCAGATATAATACACATAGAGTGGGAGAACCCACGCATTTTACCCACAATCCTTACCGTCATAGCAGAGTGTTTCTTTGCCATTAACTCTATTACTGTAGATTCACTTTGTCCGACTTTATCTGAAGTATTTAATAGAATAAACTACTTTGGTTCTGTTTGGAATAAAATAGATATTTTAATGGTAAATGACAAAATTCTCATCTTTATCTGAGGCCTATATGAAACTGTTTAGAGAGGAGGAAATCATTATATCATAATATAATCTGTCTCTGGGACTTTTATATATATATATATTATAAATAAATATATATATATATATATATATATATATATATATATATATCTACACACAATGCCTCATCGGGACATAATACTTAAAATATGTTTTTTTATTAGCAGGTTCCCAGTTATGCCAATAGGTGCCAGCTACATGTGTGTAAACAGGTAGGTCCCACACAGAGCTGGACTGGCCATCTGGCAAATGCCAGATGGGCCAATGGCACTCTGGGCCAATGTTCCCCAGCTATGGATAGCCGCAGCAATGCCATGAACAGCTTTATATCAGCAGACAGCAGCTGAACAGTGAAGTGAGTTAAAGGAAAACCTTATAAAACCTTAAATCAGCAAGTAACAGTACTATGCATGAAGCCCATAGCAAGTGGGCCCGTGTGCTTCAAATGCCAGGACTGATTTTTAGTACCAGTCCGGCACTGGTTCCACGTCACATATGTTACCAGTAACTACTGGTCAGCTACTACTGGTCAGCTACTTGTCATATATTTCCCATTTCCATGGGTGAAGGAGCGCTTCACACTCCTTGTTGCTTTTGGGTACCCCTGTTACCCCTTCATTTTTAAACTCCACATATTGTTTCACCTTCTTCTTATTATTAGGATTATTAGAGGACATCGCACCTACACTAAAGTGATACTGTTATAATATATTATGTTCAGATATTATATTATTATGATTATTATTATATTATATTGTCTTTATAAAAGACAATGAGAGTCAACGTCCAGAGGTTCCGTGGAGGAGGGGTAGAAGAGGACTCACGTTGACACCTTGCAGTGCCCATGTCTCGGGATCTTATAGCAACTGAGGGAAAGCTATTCCACCAGGGTCTACATCAGGACTCGAAGCGGGGACTTTAAGGTGACGGTACTAAGCCCCGCCCCCTCCGGCCCCACATTTTTTGTATGAAAAGTTCCCCCCTCTAGTAGGGAGGGGCGGGGCTTATGCATGGGGAGGGGCTTAGCGGCAGAAAAGGTACCGATATGACACACCAGCATATACCGGCCCACTTCGAGCGCTGGTCTACATTAGTGACAGTGAATTACAATTATAGAACAGGGATCTCACTTCTAGAATACAGCACTCCATTTCATTCTGACACCTGGGCCTAAACAGGGAGATTTAAAAGTAGGGGTGTTGCCCATAGCAACCAATCAGATTCATGCTCTTAGTTCATTTTTGCATACCAGAGAATGAGAGATTGAATGGATTGGTTGCTATGGGCAACACTTCTACTTTTCAGTCTCCCTACTTGGTAAATTTAGGCCCAGGTGGTAAAATGATTGGCAAGGTACTAGAAAGGAGGGCAGTGGCATAGAATGGAGGGCAGGGTGTTTCAATAACAGTCTATAATGGAAGACAAGGTTAGAGAATGCAGGACAGGATGCCAGAATGGATGACAAGGTGCTGGAATAGAGAGCAGGGTGTTAGAATGGCAGACAGGGGCCTAAATTTACTAAGCAGGGACATTGAAAAGTGGGGATGTTGCCCATAGCAACCAATCAGATTCAAGTTCCCATTCTCCAGTATATAAAATGAAACTGAGAAGTTGAATCTGTTGCTATGGACAACACTTCTCACTATTCAATCTCCCAGCTTACTAAATGTAGGCCCTCGTCTTCCATTTTGGGGACTGTCCCGCTGTCCCTCCCGATTGTCCCGCTAAGGGGACAAACATTAATATTATTTTTTTTTTTACTATTGCTGCAATTTGCGGCGTTCTAGGGGGGTGGGGCTTAGGCATGTATGGGGTGGAGTCGGGCGGGTCCGGGGCGGGGTCATGGTCGGACCAGGGGCGGGGCTTAAATGTCCCGACCTCACATCCCCATAGGTTGGGAGGTATGCATCTTGTATTCTAACATCCAGTCGTCCAGTCTACATCTGTGAATTCCATTATAGTAAATAGACCTGGATATAAGGTCATCAGAATTCTAATGTACAGTGTGAATGGATTGATTTGGACCATAAGTCCTGCAATTACTTGTTGTACAGAGCACACGCACCCACATACACAAAGAAAGGAGGACAGAGATACCGTTCGAAACAAGATTGTGCCTTTAATGTTGTTCTATAGAGATTACAAATTACAAATTCAAGTAAAAAGTCAATGGCGTTACAGAGCACTCCACCTGTTCTCTCTCAATATAGACGGTGTTCGTTAAAGCGAAACGCGTTACAGATTAGTCCTCCATATTGAATTTGGCACAGTTTGCACATTTACACTTGGGTTTTTTACTTTCGTCATAACAATTCCTCCACATCTTATTTCCATACATAAACGATCATATAAAACAAACCAACCAATAAAGGCGACAGAAGCCGTGTGTTAAGACCCAGTCACATTATATAGACAAAATAATATCACTTAAACGTAAAAAACTAACAAGAAAAATAAATATAATAATATTCTCTATTCCCTTTATTCCCTCCATCTCGTGTTCCTATATATATATTTAGGTGACGTATAGCTTGCATGTCATGCCAATGGCATGGGCTGGGTATAAGTGCTGGTACGGTATGAATATACAGTAAATACAGCATAGTGCATTGAAAGTAATCCTGTATGGATACACATGTATGGTTCCACGACACGAAAGAAACGCGTTACATAGCACTGATATCAATCGAAACATAGAAATGCATATACATGGTAAATGGCACATATACAGTATATTCACAGCATCACATCGGAGTTATCGGACCTGATTCAGAGTCTGGACGTGTGCGTAGGTGCCGGATATCAAAGTGTAAATATTAAATCTAAAAAAAATATATATATATAATTTTTAATAAATATAATTATTTGAATGGGTTTTTTTTATGGAATAGCTAAGCATAGCAGCAATATGCTTTATTTCCAATGGAGCCAAAAGTGCGGAAACCGGGATGCCCTTTATCCATGCGCTCTATTCAGAAAACTCTGCATCTGCTCCTTCGTCTTGTGCGCTTGTATATTAAACGGGGTGGGGGAAGGGATTGAAAAGTGGGGATGTTGCCCGTAGCAACCTCACGGTCTGTAAAATGAAACTGAAAGCTTGAATCTGATTGGTTGCCATGGGCGACATCCCCACTTTTCGTTCTCCCTGCTTAGTAAATTTAGGCCCCAGACTCTGACTCGGGTCCATAACATCCAATTGTTTGATTGTCTATGTCATAAAAAATAGCATCATTTCCAATTCTTAATGGCTCTTGAGTGATATGATACTTAAAAAAATACAGCCACATTCAATGAAATATATTATTTGCATAAATTATCTTTTTACAAGAATGATTAGAAGCACCAACATTTCCGTCGAAGGAAAACAATTAGAATTCGCACACTTATAATACAGGTAAAAGCCAGATCACCGTTCTCATGAGCATAACGTGTACACGTCACAGATCGAATCATACTGAAGTACATAGTGTAGTCGGCCCTTTTATTATTGCACCAGTTGAAGGGTGTATTGGGCTGCGTTTTGCAGCAAAGGATATTCACAGTCGAGGCAAAAAGGTCCAAATGGTACAATAGCAAAGGTGGCGATGAATGCGACATTACTGGAACAATGCAAGATTCTACAGCAGACGGGAGAACATGATGGGGGTGATCAGTAACCATCCTATTGTGTTCCGGATAAAAGACGCTGTCACGCTACGAGATCTATATTCTAATATCTGATTTAATGATCGCTTCTATGGAATAATCCTATCATTGATTTCCGTGAAAGTGTAAGAAGATATAATAGTTTGAAAGACTGTGATCTGTGATGGCACATTGATGTATGAGTTATTTATTTGGCAAAACAATTACTATGCAATGGAATACATTGGACCTGATTCAGACTGACAGGTAGAGTATGGCTATGTCTATTCGCATACGCAACTGTGGCTATCCAGACTGAAGGGGGAAGGGATCAACTTATACCCCGTTCACACTGACTACCCTGGTATATTTGATTTTAACGAGCAGGGTTGTTAGCTGTGGATCTGAATTACCCTGGTAATTATCCCTGTTCACAACGCTGAATTACCCTGGTAATTCACCAACTACCCTGGTCCTACACCGTTCACACTGAACCAGGGTAGTTAGTAGTAATTTTAGCACCATTCACACTGAGCGCACTACCCAGGTACTTCAGTCAACCCGGGTAGTGTTGACTGAATTACCCGGGTAATAGACTTCTTTGTGAACGGGGTATAACAAAGCTCATTTCAACAAAAGGGGGTTAAAGTCACCTGCTGCAGAGTGTAACACCCGAATAGACCCTACCTTCCCTAAACTTTCTAAAATTCAAAAATGTTGCAGGATACTATGCGCTGGTATGTAAAATACCAATAAAAGTAATTTCAACCATATAAAATAAATTCTGTGATATATAAGAAAATAATATGTATTTAAAAGAAATAAATAAAAAAAATCAGAAAATCAATAAATCATTCAGAATAAATATCAAGTTAAAAACGGTACATAAAAAAATATTATTATTAATAAAAAAGAAAAATATATGTATATATATATATATATATATATATATATATAATTATATATATCTCAACTGCTAAATTCAAAATACATCAGATATTAATCGAATCATTCATAAACATAAACAGACCCACTGATAAGTTTAGATACAGATACGATATGAATTCCGCAGTTTATTTAGGGATAGGGCAGATATTGATTGTATTAGATTAATAACTGCCCTAACCCCCAATTTAACAGTAAGGCTTTTTAAATCGTATTATCTATCTATTTAGAATTGAATTTATTTATTTGAATTAACTTGATATTTATTGTGACTGATTTATTGATTGATTTCTAGCCATAGTTTATTTATTTTGGGCATTTAATTACAATTTCTGAAACATAATCTATTGTATGTGGTTGAAAAGAGTTTTATGCATTGTACAAAACAGCTCCTCGAGTCTTGGTCATGTTTCGGTAAATGACTCAAAGACCTGAACGTGATCCATGTCAAAGATGATGGCCAGGTGGGCACAAGACTGCTGAATGATGCTAAAATTTGCTAAACTAAAGGTGTGAAAATGTTACATATATATATATATATATATATATATATATATATATATATATAACATTACATATAAATAAATAAATATATATATTTATATATATCACCGCACAATATATATATGAGGCGAGGTATATCAGTCTTAAAATATTGTGAAATTAAATTCATTTAATGGTAACATCTCCTTTAAGTGAATGATTGTTTTTTACATGTACATGGAAACTAATAAGACATTACTGGCACAAAACATAACCCACACTTTCATTATAAATAATAGGGGAATGATCCTGAATTTGTATCTGAATGACTGGGCTGGGGAAGAGACCATAACTTAATTGTGTGACTGTAATTTGACCAGATCCAAAGCAATACTTAGGTTCACGTCTGGGCCTCGATTTACTAAACTGCCGGAATGGGGATCTTGTGCATAACAACCAATCAGAATCTTCAGTGTAATTTTTACATACTGGAAAATGAGAGCTTGAATCTGATTGGTTTCTATGGGCGACATCTCCACATTCCCGCAGTTTAGTAAATACGGGCCCTGCTGAAGTGCTCTTAATGATCCATTATTTGTGCGAGATATTTCCAAATGCAGCACGAGTTCTTCAGTCTGGATCAGGCCCACTGAGTGCAAATGTTGTCCATATTACAACATTGGTCAGTTTTTTTTATCTCTACATCGTTACTAAAATGAATTAAATGAAATGAAATAGTAAATTAATCTAGAATAAGGCACAATGTATGCCTGAGCCTGCATAAAAAATGAAATTATTATATAAGAATGTCATATATTAAAATCAATAAATAAATCACTCTTGTGTGCATGTATATGAGTACATGTACATTATAGGAAATGACTGGTCATACACATATTAAATTAGAAAGCAATATAATAGTAACATAAATATAATATATTATAGTATGATAAATTACTGGCGATATTGGAGTTATAAGTGAATAATAATTAATATCATTGTTTATAGGGTAGAGTATGAAGTAATGAAAGGAAGCAAATCTACTCCTGTGTTACAATAGACAGTTGTTTTTACATTTAGGGGCATAATTATAACACAAAGTATATTAAATAAATGAATTAATATTATAATTATTATTATATAAAATATGTTAAATAAAAATAATAAAAAAGGATCCAGCCTTCCATGTGGGCACAATGGGGCCATTTCCATCTCATGGATGGACTTATGATTCCTCGTCATTAAGATATCTGAGCAGCCCTCGCTATACATACTACCTCTCCCCCCTCCACCCTCCACTTCAGACACTTCTAGTATGGAAGTCCGAATCCTTTGGAAGTGTGCGGCATGCATGCGAGTGTAAGGTGCAGGTGTAGACCTGAGCACAACCATATTTCTAGTGTATTGCATTCAGAGGAAGAAATGTGATTTTGCACCAAGTCCACAAGCTGCATAGCTTTATGTTTAATTAGAATGAAACTAGGAAACGTCACCACTCAACTCTGTTTGCACAGTTTTTATTTGCCTCCAGTGCGGTTCAATGTTTGTTTTTCCCCAGGTCTACACTTGTACCTTTTTTGCCTGCTCTCCTAGATCAGCCCCATGGTGTCAATAGGTAAGTATTTTCCAGTTTCATTTCCAATTTTATTAATAATAATAATAATAATAATACTACAATGACTAATAATACTGATTTACATTGAATTATCTTAATATTATAAATTATTATTATAAATTAATATTATAAATTATGTATATTATAACCGCCCTAAATGCGATGCGGTTACATTACACCAGCACATTATTTTGAATTAAACATTCTTGAATTTTTCTTTGTGGTTTTAGACATATAATATTTGACTGTTTTCCTTTACAATAGATTTTAATGTGGAGCGTTTTAAGAATTATTCAAAACCACAGTTTATAAAATAAAGTGTGAACAGCTGAATTATATGTGCGTCCCATTTATACTTCATCGTAATTTACAGTTATTTCAAAACGTTTCATAGGAAAAATATTAATAGATAAAATATTTATTAGCCATTAATCTATTACACACAACTGGAACGCTTACATACCCCTGAATATTCTCTTTGTAAATTAAACTATATTTATGTGATCATTTAGGGACAGATGGAGAATTATTTGACCCACAAAAGAGACAGCAATGGCGACGTGAGACATCAATATATAAATATATTATTAGGATATATTAATATTAATATATTAGTGCTTTAAATTCTATTTGTGCAGTAATTATTAGGTTTATTACTAATAGATTATTTCCACTTTTACAAAATGCATTGCTGATTACCTGTGCATCATGATGATGTATTAAATAAAAGATTAAAATACTTTAGACAGTAACCCCAGATGTTAGATTTGTGCTGTGAGGTTGTTAAGAAACATCTTCCATAATACGGATAACTAATGGATGGTCTACAGTAAAACTTGCTGAAAGTTGATATTTTTATTCCAAAAAAAAATGTGCATCTGTGAAGTCTTCAAAATGTTCCAGATGATAACATGGTAACACATGAACATTGGAATGGGTTTGGTTGGCCAAAGGAAATCAAAAAAGCAAATGGAAGAAAAGAGAACACAACCCTCAAAAATCACTCCATTGGATAATTGCAGAAAGTCAACGCGGAAACGGAAAGACATTGTGAGCGGTAATGTGTCTGTAGAACATCCAAATTCTTCATCGCATACAAAGCAACACACATGGTTTTATGGAGACTGGGGGGGTATAGAGTCCAAGGTTTGGAAGTGCATGGTTACATCAAGCCCTGTGCGCTGAAGATTCTCCTTGCAGGTCTTTGACTTAAAATCTACTACCAAAAAAAAAAATGTATCACAGGAACAGGACAATGAAAAGCAAGAAAAGTACATAGAATAGTTTCATAGTGATGGTGATATGTTTTATTCATTAAAAAGCAACTAGTCTTAAATAAATCCATCCATCTTTCATGTATCACATATCATTCTCATACCTATCTATCTATCTATCTATAATGTATAGATCTCAAATCTCATATATATCTCATATCTATCGAAAATCTTGTATGTATACATCAATCACATATCTACTATCACACATCTATCTTGTATCTCCTTTCTCGTATCTCATATCTATTTCGTATTTCATATCTCGTATCTATTCTTCTGTCTCGAATCTATCTATATAGATTCTTCTAATATCTATCTCATATCTATCTCTCTATCTCATATCTATCTCATATCTATCTCTCTATCTCATATCTATCTATCTATCTCATATCTATCTCTCTATCTATCTCATATCTATCTATCTATCTGTCTATCTATCTCATATCTATCTCTCTATCTATCTCATATCTATCTATCTATCTATCTATCTATCTCTCTATCTATCTCTCTATCTATCTATCTATCTATCTATCTATCTATCTATCTATCTATCTATCTATCACATATCTCCTATTTCATATCTATCTAACTTGCCTCTTCTATCTCATATATTGTATTGTATCTTTTATATCCTATCTCTTCTTGTATCAATCCATCTATCTCATATCTTCTATATTGTATCTTATATCTTCCATCTATTCTTCTGTCTCATATCTATCCATCTTTCTCTTATCTATCCATCTATCGCAAAACTTCCACCTCATATTTATCCATCTATCTTGTATCTATCCAACTCCTAACTCATCACTTCAATCTTATATATTGTATATCTTATCTCCTATCTGGTATCTATCCATTTATCTCATATCCCCTATATTGTATCTTATATTTGTCCATCTATCTTAAAATAATTAATCTATTGCGTATCACTTATCTCTTATCTATGCATCTATCTTATATTTCATATCTCGTCTCTTCTATAATTTATCTCTTATATTTATCTCTTATATTTATCTCTTATATCCATCTATCATATCTCCTATCATGTATCTATCTCTTTTCTCGTATCTTGTATCTATTCATCTATCTCGCATCTATGCATCTTTTATCTATCTATTTATCTTGTATACATCCATCTATCTCATATCTCATATCAATCACTTATCTCTCATCTAGTCTCTCCTATATAATATCTCTCATCTCTCCTATATAATATCTCTCATCTCGTCTCTCCTATATAATATCTCTCATCTCGTCTCTCCTATATAATCTCTCAACTCCTCTCGTCTCTCCTATATAATATCTCTCATCTC
>JABWIB010013137.1:5783-16094 GCA_016617825.1 Platyplectrum ornatum
TTACAGGACTGACCCGACACAAGCGTATAGGCTTCTTCTAAAGTTACTCATTCATCTACCCTGGTGTGTCTCATTACAGGACTGACCCGACACAACCGTATAGGCTTCTTCTAAAGTTACTTTGTTATCCTTTGAGCCACAGTTCTCTAATCTAAAACTTTCAAACTGCACAAACACCTATCAAACGGCGTCAATCAGAAAATAATACACGACTCGTGGTAGACGAAATGTCTCGAGACATCGTAGAGCTCCGGGGATCACAGGTAGCAGGAGGGAGGTCATTAAAGAATTCTTCCAGGAAGAAAAGAGGGGACTTTCTGTATCGTTATGATGCATTCTGTCAAAAATACTCAATATATATATTATATAATGATGGAACAGAACGGACATTGGCCTAAATAAGTTAATAAATGTTGTGATAAAGTCAGGGGCATTGTGTTAGAGGGACTGTATTTCAGCCTGGAGTTCTTGGCATGTATGTTTGCTTTTGGGAAATGTCTTTCCCAAAAGTATTTGTGGCTTATGTAAAAGCCGGCTTAGGGTTCCCTGGGGGGATGGTGGAAGTGAGGGTGTGTCCACCATCCATCCAAGGCCAGTCCTGGTCTTGGGTCTGTTCCAGGTCTAATGAGGTCTGCACCTGATTAAGCCTTCATTAGGTGTGTGAGGTGGTTCAGGGTCACTGAGCTGGAAGCAGGCAGGTAGCCTGAGAGAGACTTGTGCTGACAACCGAAACTTACCTGTGTGAGTAAGACTTATGTACGTTTGAGGTTCTGCCAGTAGGCCTGGCCTCTGTGTTAGAGAGGCATACCAGTGTCTAGTTAATGCCCAGACGGGCTAGGATTTTATTTTATGTTTTGGCTGTTTTTTTGGGTTTATTTTGAGACAATTAAAACTAGCTGCGGCTACTTACCTGAANTCCTGGACTGATGACTATTCCTAAGATGCTGTGTGTATGAAGAAGAGCCTTCGTCCCAGAAAAGACCCTCACGATCCTGAGAGTATCACAATGTACAGACTACAGATGCATACTGTGTTAAGTATGTATCAAAGGTATAGTCACATGAGATGACACAAATCTGCATAAAATATACGAGGGATAAGATAATTTTGCTCCGGTTTCCGGGGAATTGTAACTTTTATCCCTGAGGAATCCCACAGAACGTTCCTCCGGTTTTCTCGACACATTCCGCATTACTCACTCCTGGAAATTCAAACTTTTCTTCACGTTTCTGGTACTTAAAATTCACATAATTGCTGTCAGGAACTCATCCTACAGACCAGGCACAGAATATATGATGAAAGGCAATCGATCCAAACTCTATAAGCCTTTCCAAGGCGGAGGAGAAAAAAAGCTGAGTTGGGAAAACCTTCTCGGAGGTTTTATTAAATCATAGCCAGGGATTAATGAGATTTCAGCATACAGATATACAGGCAGATAGGACTTTCATTAGACGCTTCATTTAAAGGACGGGGTCGGTTCTGATCTGAAAATGGCCGCTTTGTGCAATTTGCGCACTAAAGAACCGCAAACACACTTAGAGTCCATCGCCATGGAATGGAAATGTTACAGCACAACTATCTGAGGTCCAGGAGAGTAATGGAGGAGATGACACATATGTGGCTAAAGATTGGATCTGCTAATAAATCCCTGTTAATCCACATGGAGCTCAAATTCAAAACAATCGGATATTGGGATAAAGGTGCGCTAAATAATAACTCAACTGATCGCAAGCAGCTGGATCAGAAAGACGTCTCTGCTCTACCAGCAACTGGCGAATACCGCCAATAATCGCCAGAAGATGGAGGGGATTAGTTGGTCGCGAAGGTCAAGTCAGGATCCTGCGGCATCAAAGCAGCAGATTTCTGCATCCAGCCCTTATGTCCGGGTGGCTATGAAGAAAGTGGTCAGCAGGGTAGAAACCACTACTAGACTTTAACAGACAATGAAGAATGGAGGTGGCAATAATCAAAGTTGGGGATACTCGATCGCCAATGGAGTTTTACTTTAATATCACATTCTCCTATTCAAATGTGAACATTTGAGCCCGTTCAGGCCACGTTCTTAAGAAAGCAGCAACCCATGACTATAACGCTCACCATTCTGAGGACCCAGATGTGACCGAATCTCAAATCACTTACTGCCTAAATAACCTAGGAGAAGATACCCTCACACCTTTCTTTAGAAATTTGACATTTACAATACGGTTAATAAATATATTACTAAAAAAAAGTTTTAAAAGTTAAGTTAATTTACCCTCTAAACCCAGCACTATTGGCTACCATGAAGCAACACCTTACTATGTGTATTAGGATTACTATGAGAGTAGGATACTTTTGGAGGCGACGTAGTAACATGAGTTTGAGATGTCGTCTAGTTCATGGTAATATGATCAGAGAGGTCCCTCAGTTCCTCCATAACAACCCTCCATTATACCCTCCAACACAAGAACAAACACCTAAAAGCACTAATTACATCCTCATCAATCTGAAGACACGTCAATGACTCCATATGATTAGACTTTACAGACGTTCTTTGGGCTTTATGTAGTTGATACTGTAGGTCCCTTACATGTTGCTAGGGCCACATGTATTCTTGGCTCATTACTGCAATATGTGACCTCCTCCCAAAATGTCTGCTTGTCCTACATGTAGGTTATTGATCACATTTGAAATAATAATCAGGACCAGCAACATAATAATGAAGACTGGATTGAGACTTTCCATTGTGTGGCTGCATTTCAATTATTCCCGTCCTGCTGCGCGACCATTGGACTATCATCATACAGCTGGTACACATTATACCTTTGCCAGAAACCAATCATCTATACCAATACTAATGACGACACATTATCCCTGGCAAGAACAACCTCTTCTACCCCTGCTACATGAATCCAATATGGTAGAGTCACCCAGGAACTGCTGAAGATAGAGTCACAACTTGAATGCACATTCATCTAACCGTAGGAAATCTAAAATGAGTTTCATCAATACACAACTGGAGACTGGCTCATTCACAGAACCCAATACACCAGGGTCCGAATTGATACGTCACCAATAAGAGCAACAATTTCAGCATTCACCTTTTGTTTAAAATATTATACAAACCATCTAAAAAGTAATACAAATGTGTTTAGCTGCTCTGTTTCACCAGTATATCCATATGACAAAACCGCTAAATTTTAGTCAAGACCATCGAGCGAGACAGCATTGTGGCACTAAGGGGCCGATTCAATGTTGTTCGTGCAAATGTTTGCGTAAGGGAGGAAAACTCGCCATTTTTTAGTACGCAGCTCATTGAGTCGCGTATGAAAATCAGCGAGATTTCACTACCGTAATAGACGCAAAAATCACATGGCCGCCTAAAACAAGGATTGAATCGGCCCCTAAGTTTTTACCTCTAAATATTGGTATAACCATTCACAAAATGCCACCAATAGCAGAAGTCATTAACTATGTCAGGACAGAATTAAAAAAAGACATACAAGGTGTACCACAACGAATAAATCTGATGCGAAATTAGGCCTAATCGCACATTTCAAGGGTGATACAGGACAAGCACGAAATGCTTAACAAAAAAATATCCAAATTCATTCAATATTTAATATTTAGCCACAAAATCACAAAAATAATAACTAAAACGTAACCGAAATACAAAATCAATTTATAAGAATGTAAAACCCTTTTACCATCAATCTTTTAATCTATTGTCTCATCATCGTGACCACTCAGACACGTAAAACACACAGTACATGACAATATTTAATGAAGAACACAATGCTCACAGTTCAGGTTGTTCTACTCCGTCTAAGGTCTTCGATGTTGTCGGTAGTCACAGGGTGGTAAGGCAGAAGACATAGAGCCCATAAACTGTTGCTTCTACAGCTGAACCCAGCAGAAAGCACAACTTTTCTTCTCATGAAATGTCACTTCAGGACACACACAATGACACAACCACTTCATCTACGTCATTGATCAACAGAAAAAAAAAAGTAGACTTGGTTTTGCTTTGTTAAGCCGGCCTCTGGGGTCCACGTCCACTAAGCCACATCCACGCCATTAACGATAGACATTTCTTTTAGTTTATTCACAAATAAAAACCAGGAAATCAAAGTTTCTTCATGGTCTAACCCCATATTTGTGTCCAGGTAAAAAAAAATAAAGGTATCCGGACGCCGCGTCCAGGTATTGCTGCTAATGAACACTTTTGCTGCCGGTAACTTTGGTGAATTGCCGAAACGCTGCCTCATACTGATTTCGCGACATCCGGACATGATTTGTTAGATAAAGGAAAGCTTTGCAACTTTGCGGATCTAAAAAAAAAAAGTTGTGAAATGTCCTTTTTAGATTTCGAATGGTTTCCTTTCCTGAAGCTCAAGCAGAGAAGGCAGACAAAAGAAACTGATTTGATCGAGCCCTGCCAAGTCTTCGCCTTTTCCCCCCTTCCCTCTACACTGTCTCTTTCTCGCTCCCAGTATGGCAATCTTCCCAATTCCAAGCTTGGCGAAGCTCCAGCTCGTGCCAGTCTGTTTCAGCCTGTATTTCCAAAAGATGCCCTTTGCGGATCAGTTCATATGTTAGGAGAGGGAGAGGGAAAGAGACTCCCCCACCACAAAGGATGAAAAAGAAATAAAAAAAAAAAAAAACACCCAAAAAAAGAGAAAGGAAACGACGCCTGGAAAATGTGAATCGATTACCAAATGTTGTATCGACAAACCTCTCACCAGCCAGAACACACCTGACTCCTGCCGGAAGGTTTTGGACGAGTCGCGGTGGCCAAATATCATTTTTAATAAGCTGTAATGTAGTGTTTGGAGCCATTTGTTATTCAGTGATAAGAAATCTGTTCTGTGTCTGCAAATGTCCGCATGCGACACAACCTGCTGTAAGCCAAAAAATCTTTTGGGGGAGGAGGAGAGATAGAGCGAGCGAGACAGACAGCGACGGGGGCTTGGGTGTATGTGTTTAACTTTAACAAGTGGCACATACTTTATGAATTCTTATTTGGGTTTTCGATGTGTGGAGAATTATTGGAGGATGCTAGGATTGTTGGAGGGGGGTGGGATTGGTGATTGTTAATTAGTGGTGAGGCGCATAGCGTCGCGGTATTTACAGATGTCTGCTTTTAGGAAGACAATGGAGAGAATAGACATGTTCAGAAAAATTTGGCATCGCACAACGAGGCTCCAATATCCGAAAGTAGTTTATTCCCGGAGCCCAATGAATATAGGAAGTGCCAAATAAAGCACATAATAAATACATAAAAATTAAAAGTAATTGTTTCCCATTCTATGTCACCAGGTTATATATATCTATCTCTCTCTCTCTCTCTCTATATATATATATATATATATATATATATATATATATATATATATATATATATTAATATTTATCAATGCATCTTAGGTACTGTCAACTTTATCAATGTATCCTAAGTACTATCATATTTATCAATGCATCCTAGTTACCACCATATTTATCAATACATTTTAGGAAGCATCATATGTATCAATGTATACTAGGCACCATCAAAGTTATCAGTGTATCCTAGGTACCATCATATTTATCAATACATCTTAGGTGCCATTATCTTTATTAATGCATCCTATGTACCATCATATTTATCAATGAATCTTGGGTGCCATTATATTTAATTATATTCATCAATGCATACTATGGAACATCATATTTATCAATGCATCCTAGGTACCATCATATTTATCAATGTATATTATGCAACATATTTTTAGTGCATCATAGATATCTTCAAATTTATCTACATATCTTAGGAACCGTCATATTTATCAATGAATCATAGGTAATGTTATATTTATCCATTTATTCTAGGTACTGCCATATTTATAAATGCTTTCTAGGTACTGTCATATTCATCAATGCATCCTGGGCTAATAGGCTTGTGTGAAGATAACGGGTTCACTGGCCCAAATACACCCACTCCTCACTGGATGGCCATCCAGAGGAGCCTACTGTGTTGTGACTACCTGCTTTATAGGCAGGTACACCAAAAATGTCAGCCAGTGAGCATCTTCAGATAAAGGGGAAGTCTATGGAGGTCCAGGGAGTTCTGGCAGGCCTCTCAGGACAGCAGAAGTCACACATCAACGCTGGCCTTAGTCCAGACTTGCAGGGATGGAAGGGATTCTTCCTGTCCTCGTAGTGTCTGCATGTCACAGACATACATTAAACCATCAAGGTTCATATTTAACTCGCTACAGCCACTGGCAAACTCAGGGCCTCAGTCAGAGCCTCAACCACAGATCCTGACAGTAGGAACAGGACTAATAACTCTCACCCAGGATGTTCTCTGAGGGCTTGGAATTCAGGAGACTGCACAGCAGCACATTACCCAGGTGATGCAAGACGTCTTCCCGTCTGCTGGAGGTACAAGCTACTCTGGCACAATCACCCAGGGTACCAGATCTCCTGAGTCCTTCTCCACGTACTGCTGCATTGTTTTCACACCTTCACCTGCCCAACCCTATGAAGTTCGATGGGAACCCCAAGAACTGTAGAGGGTTCACCAACCATTTTGAGCTGCTACCTGCTAACTTTCCAACTGCCCGTACTCAGATAGCCATTATTGTATCTGGGTATCACCGCTATGGGAGAGGTCCATTCTTTTTGACTACGCCAAATTCCTGGCCGCCTTTCGGAACATCTTTGAGGAGCCTGGTCGCCCCCAGTTGGACAGTATGTCATCCAGTTCCATACCCTTGTGGCTAAACTCGACTGGAATGAAGGGGCTTTGATTGCCGCTTCTGGAATGGTTTGTCCGACTGTATTAAGGATGATTTAGCAACCCGAGACCAGACTTCCACCTGATATTTTTGTGTAATAAGGTGGATATCCGCCAATGGGAGAGATTGGCAGAGAGAGACAAATAAGACCAATCCGATCCACAGCCCCAGTCTTCTTCACCTACTATTCACTGAGGAATCAATGCAAATTGGCCAGTCTAAGTTGTCTGCTCAGAAGAAGGCCCGTAGACACAAGGAGAACCTGTGTTTGTACTGTGCAGATAAAGCACACACAGTTACCACTTGTCCTTCCCGTTAGGGAAAATACCCCCTCATAGCTTGTTATGGAGAGGTCAAGCTAGGAGGCACCTCACAAACCACCAAAAAATCTGATTCCTTCTTTCAACTGACATTACAGCACTCCGGAGCTCCTAAAAAAAATGTAATCGCATTATTGGATTCAGGGGCTGCTGAGAATTTCATCTCTGCTGAGTATGTCAAGCGGTTTCAGCTTCCCACTCAAAAGCTAGTCCAAGCTCTGGCCATCACATCGTAGATGGGAATTATCTTCCGGATGCTATCATCACTCAGCGGATGGTTCCCCTTAAACTACATATAGGAGCTCTCCACTCTCACAATATAATTTTTGGTGATTCCCAAAACCTCTTATAATGTCTTCTTGGGGCTTCCTTGTTCACAACTTCATAATCCCAAGTGGACTGGCCCACTCTACAGATTACTGCCTGGAGCCCATATTGTTTTTCTAAGTGTCTTTCTAATCATCTAGAAAATTCTTCCTGTGTACTGTTCAAGCTTCAACTATTCCTGGCCTACCCGCTGAATATCAAGATTTCAGCAATGTATTTGGCAAACAAGCCGCTGATGTCCTGCCACCTCATCAGAAATGGGACCATCCTGTGGATCTTAAACCCGGCAAGACGCCACCCCCCCCCCACCCCCCAGGGATGAACTTTCCTTGTGTCTCAAAGACACCACAGTGAATAATCAGTACACACTACCACTCATTACCAAGCTATTTGACATGGTTAAGGTGGCCTCCATATTTACTAAAATGGATCTCAGAGGGGCTTATAATCTCATTCGCATCTATGCCAGGGATGAATGGAAGATCGTCTTCAATACTCAGGACAGCCATTATGAGTAGCTCGTAATGCCCTTTGGCCTTTGCAATGCCCCTGCAGTTTTTCAATACTTCAGAGATTTGCTCTACAAGACTGTGTGATATTTTGATCTTCTCTCCAGATGCTACTTCCCACCGCTGTCACGTCAGAGGTCCTTAAGCATCAAAACTCGAGTATAAACCAACCCGAATATAAGCTGTGGCTGTGACCCCCCCCCCCCCAGTATGTCTGTCTGTCACCACTGCAAAAGGCTCATATCATCATGTCATTGATGGATCATTGCCCCCATAGGACTGCATTGATATTGGTCTCTATGTCCAGCTCCTATAGATGTTCCCCTGTATGCAGGGTAAATATAAGGCATATTAGGCAATGCAAAGCTCATGTGCCATGCTGTAACATATACAGCAAACTGTCATGCCTGTTCCAGCTCTGTGGACTCAGTATGGTGGATGAGTGTCATGCTGCATGCCACCGTCACTACATCACTGCATCATGACCCCAAAAAAAATATATATTTTAGACTTGAGTATAAGCCGATGGGTGCACTTACAGCACAAAATAAATGGTGCTGAAAAACTCAGCTTATACTCGAGTATATACGGTACTTTCGGAGTACCCTGTACTTTCTGAGTCCCCTGCATTTCCTTCCTTGGATCCATCTGGTTCAGAGATCCAGATAGATAAGGAAAAAGTCCATGCGATCCAGAATTGGGCTGTACCAACTTCCCTAAAATCCATCCATTGATTTCTTGGATTCGCCAATTATCTGCGCAAATTCCTAAAGAGGTTTTCCATCTTGGTTACTCCTATCACAGCGCTCGGAAGGGAGCAAATCCAAAACTGTGGACGCCAGAGACAGTCAAAGCCTTTAATCTCCTCAAGAAGGCATTTATATTCACTACGGGAGTAAAAACAACCTGACACTTCTCGGCCTTTCACACTAGAGGTTGACGCATCAACTGTCGGGGTAGGAGCATTTTATCTGGGCAGACTGGATGGGCCATGTGTCTGGGCAGACTGGATGGGCCATGTGTCTGGGCAGACTGGATGGGCCATGTGGCTCTTATCTGCCGTCACTTTCCATATTTCTATGTCACTTTCTATCCCAGAAGTATGATGCATCCTTTTGGGTACTTCTTACGCAAGTTTCTCAGAGAAGAATGGTGTTACAGGAATGGTGTTACCTTCTTGAAGGCACTCAGTACCCCATCACTATACTGACAAAAACTTGATATACCTACAGTCTGCCCAATAGCTGGATCCCAGGCAAGTCCAATGGTCTATGTTCTTCTCCAAGTTAAACTATCACATCCATTTTAGGCCATATAGGTAATGGTCGATCGCTTCTCTAAGGTGGCGCATTTCATACCACCCGCAGACCAATGGTCAAAGCAAGAGGGTGAATCAAGATTTAGAGACCTTTCTTCGTCTATATGTCTCATCGTACCAAGATGACTGGTGCGAGTTATTACCCTGGGCAGAATTTGCACAGAATTTCCACTATCAATCCTCGTCTGACAGCACCCCGTATTTTACAATCCATGGACAACATCCTCAAGTTCCGGAATTCCAGCCACTTCCAAGCACCACCATTCCTGCAGCTGGTTTGGAAACCAGCGTTTTGCCAAAATCTGGAGGATGTCAGTTCTTCTCTTATGAAGGCCTCAAATCGCTATAAAGTCTTCGCTGACAGGAAACTCGGGCCATTCCTATGCTGAAAGTAGGGGGTTCTGTCTGGTTGTCTAAAGTGAACCCCCGAGTGCCATCCATGAAGAATGCTTCCCAATTTGTTGGCCAATAATTAGGGTGATCAATCCAGTGACCTTCAAGCTCAAGCTCCCTCACATCTTCTGAATTCCCAACACATTTTATGTGTCTCTTTTAAAACCTCTGGTTCTCAACAGGTTCAGATGTTCCCTGCCCTGGACTTAACCAGTTGAGTCTATCCTTGGCCCATAATTCGAGATCAGTAGAATCATACTGATTGCAGGTATGGTCGCCTCCAATACTTGGTTGACTGGGTTGGATATGGATCCGAAGAAAGGGCTTGGATGCTAAGGATGTTCATGCTCCTCACTTAGTAATACTGTTCCATCAACAGCAACCAGGTAAAATCAAAAGAGGTCACCATGAAGACTCACTATTGACAGGGAATAAGGTCAGGGAATCAGGTGCAGGGATTCTTCCTGTCCTCGTAGTGCCTGCATGTCACAGACATACCATCAAGGTTCATATTCAACTCACTACAGCCACTGACAGACTCCGGGCCTCGTTCAGAACCTCAACCTAAGATCCTGACACTCCTGTTATAACACTATCACGCTCTTCGACATTCGAATGAAAGTCTGGTGGAGCTCTTAAATAATAACCTGAATTATAGTAGTAGTTACAGCAAGTTAGCTGTAAAT
>JABWIB010013152.1:7056-18082 GCA_016617825.1 Platyplectrum ornatum
AATGCTGTGCACACAATAGATAGTATGAAGTGGAGGTATTACATACTGACACCTCTACCGTGTTTCCCCGATAATAAGACACTGTCTTATTTTTTTTTCAGGAAAAAAAACACCATAGGGCTTATTTTCGGTGTAGGGCTTATTTTATTGACCTGCTATTAATCCAATCATGGCCCCCCAAGTGCTGCTGACATTATGACACCTCATTGTGATTTAGATAGGGCTTAATTTTGGGGGAGGGCTTACTTTAGACCGTTTTACTGTAAAATAGGATATGGCTTATTATCAGGGTAGGTCCTATTATAGGGGAAACACTGTATATTATAACTCTCCATTCATTTCTATTATTTTCTACATGTCCGCACCACCACTTTAACCACTGGGTTGTATGATGCATAGTACACACTGTATATTCATCGTAGTCATGTTTGTTATCCCCCCACATACTTTTACATGATTTATTTACTTGTGTATGTAAGATAAGTGTCTGCTCTGATCTGCTTTGTCTTTAGAAGTAAATATAAATGATATTTTTGCTGCCTTTTCCAGAGGAGTCTTTGATCACATTACTGTTTACACTAGATCTTGTGAGCAGTGAATACCAGCACATTGCGTTACATTGCCGGAGGGCTAATTTCTCTGTGTTTTTAGTACATGGTTGTTTTTTTGCATAGTTCAGATCTATTGATTAGTAGAATACAGTGTATTGAAGGGCTTTCATCCCGTCTTAACATGAAAGTGGAATTCAGTGTCTTCTGCTCCATTAATGTTACATTCATTTTCTGTACAGTAAATGGTTAATTTCTGGCCAGCCTCCCCATTATAGATGAATGTAACAGGATCTGTGACAGGAGTGACATACATGACATATATCATGCCTGAACTCTGCCTTCTATCACATGGCTGCCAGTAAGCGGATGACGTAACAACTACTTACCAGTCCAAGACGTCTGCTTGATCAGAGCCCATAGTGCTGACTATTATTATAGAACCTGTGGACTGTTCTTACAAAGTGCCTGGTGAGTGGGGTATTCAGTGGTTATATGATGGTGAATTGTTATAGTGTAGTTATATTGCAGTTCCTATCCTCTGATGAATCATTCAGTTCATTCATTTATTTCTTTTTGTATGGGGAAAATGTTGTATTTCGTCTGGAATGAATGTTACAAGGTAGACGTTTCAGTAAATAAGACTCACTAATTCATGTCGCGTAAAACCTCTCTTGATTTCGTTTGATCTTACTAATCCACATTTTGGACTTTGCCACCATGTAGATTTTCTTGGGCCTATAAATAGTGTTACTGGATGTGCTGTAGCGTGAGGAAGGCTCTTATGCTGGCTTAAATGAAGAGCTGTGTCCTACAAGGGTTCAAGGAGGTTATAAATACTGCATTTCAGCATACTGCTTTCTTATGCGCAGTAAAAATATCCTTATTTCCCACAGTAAGCAGAGTTGTAGGAAGCTAAGTTGGACATCCCAACACCAAAGTAACATGTAGGTCCCGCTCCTAGTCCAACCCACACATGGAATAGAAAATGCAGAAGAAACCGCCTATCCGGCTTTTTCAGTCAGTGTGAACAGTACATAGCTGGCTTTCCTCTCCCATTGTGTTTGTGCAGCGCTGATTGGCTCACACAGTCAGCTGTTTCCAGCACAATACTGCCTGTCTCTCCCTCCTCCCCTCATGTAAACAATCACAGCCAATCACAGCACATTTTCTGAGTAATGATGTGTACTGGTAGCAAAAGCAGGGTTCAATGTGAACAGTGCAGACCCTGTTTTACAAAAAAGCTGGCTTTTTCAGCTAATCTGAACGGTACTTTTTCACAGCCCCTCCAANTTCCCCAGCTCTACACCCTGGCTCTTAAGCCAGCTGTTTTAAGGCTGGTAATGTGAACAGACATTTAACACTTTGCTGTATGTTATAACAAAAAAACAAAAAATAAATAAATGGTAGTGTCTTTAATAATTTATTGTAGTTGGTGCACATTAAGGACTTGGATAAATGCAATGTTATAGTAGTAGGGGGGGACTGACCTTTCACTCTAATCCCCACCCATAAAGATTCATTATGTGCAGGGTATCTCCTCTTCATAGCAGCCCCCTTTATGTAACCTTGTATGTGAGTGGTTTAGATCCCCATGTAATCACAGCTGAAAGCCAAGGGTATAGTGCCAGCGCCAGCCAGATACCGAGGGCAAGCGAGGTGACATGACACTATATAAAGAATAGAAATGTCATTCCCCCATTAATGATGATCTCCAGCCTTTTTCTGTGAACCTTACATAATAAAGCATAAGTAAGAAGAGATTACAATTATTGGATTTCTTGTATTTTAAGCAAAATAACTAAATTATTTGTAATTTAATGTCTGTTTTGCTTCTTATGCGCCTGTCGCTGTCTCTTCTCTGAGCAGGCACAATTATAGGGTCCATGGCGCTGGCTTTCTCAGTGTTATTCTTGTGTTTCAGCCATTGCAATGCATTGAGAGATATAGTTATACTCTAATATGTAGAATAAACAGTACATATTATACTTGTTTGGCCGGTGTGTGGGGTTAGTGTGCCAGCTTCCTGAATGCTCCTTCATTCACATCTCATTGTTTTTCTGTGATTTATTGGTTTTCAGGTTTGCTGTACCTGATCTGATTGTCGCAGGTTCTTATTAATCAGACATTTTCACTAAGACATGGACTGGATTGCAATGGGAAAATTACAAATATCCCTTTAATTCACATATAAAGGCCTAAATTTACTAAACAGGGAGATAGCAGGGAGATTGAAAAGTGGGGCTGTTGTCCATAGCAACCAATCAGATTCAAGCTCTGTTTGATTTTATATACTGGAGAATGAAAGATTTCCCATATTTTCTGAGCTATATTGTTTTTATTAAGTTTATTCCAAATTCCAATGTAGAGAGAATTCCTGAAAGACAATAAGAGGTGCAGAAAGAACAGTACACATTAAATCTAGATCTTAATGTTGAAAAGGAAAGGTGGAGCCCATAGCAACCTATCTGATTGTAGCTGACATTCTCTAGTATGTACATACCTCCCAACTGTCCCGCTAAGGGGACATACTGCTACAATATTATTTTAAAAATATTTGCCGCGATCGCGGCTGAAAAAGGGGTGGGGCTTAGTGGGACCAGAGGCGGGGTTTGGGCTGACCCGGGGGGCCGGGGCTAATGTGTCCCGACCTCTGGCAGTAATAAGTTGGGAGGTATGTATGTAGTAGGTAAGTGAGAGCTAGAATCTGATTGTTGTTGGCAATATCTAGCCCTATATTTTTATTTTATTTGATAGACTTTCAAAACTGTCCTAATTGTCATAATAATATTATATTTAAACAACATCCACAATTATCCAACATTAGGGTTTTAACCATTAATGAGCATGACTCATTATGTAGGTGACATGGGCAGCAGTGCGGTCAGTCGGGATGATGATAACACCTTTGGGGAGGAGTGGTGGTTATCATTACCTCAGATGTAAAACAAATCCATTTCTCCGTGATACGCTTTATGGGAAACACAAGATCTTGTCCATCACATCACGCCTGTGGTCTATTAACACACGTAGCCTGAGCACTTCATCTTCCATACAGTTCTGTGTTACAAGCTTTTACTAGTCAATGGACCAGATCCAGACTTTACATACTATTGACTTACTCACAAGTAGGTAAAACCATGTAGAATTGCAGGGGGGGGGGTAAAATGAATGTCAGTGTGTGCATGCAGGGAGAATACTTTATTGTTGCATGTTGCACACAGATACTGACCAGTGTTACTGTTACACTGTTATTACACTTGTGCTGGAAACATCATCTCTCACCTGTAATACTGATTGCAACTAATGAAATTTTACTCCCCTGCAATTTAACATGGTATTTCCTACTTGCTCGTAAGTCGTGCATAAGTCAATACTGCGTTGGGATCTAGTTTGATATTTGTAAAAGAAAAGCCAGATATAACATTATTCAATGCTCATCTACTCCTACATATATGATGTCTCTTAAGCTTTTTAGTCACTAGTAGACCCTTGTATGTTAAGTAAAATGATGTAATAGGTGTTGAAATCAGCAAGACTGCTTTTCATTGTCCATATAGTTTAAGTTAATAATTGAATTAATTTCCTATCTATGTGCTGAAATAATGGGGATTTGTGTAAAACTGGCTAGATATCTGAGAATTTTATTACCAATAACTATATACAGAATAAGGGCTTTTCCTGCATAAGTCTTATAGATATATTTCATTCTGTTAAATGCTGTGATAAAACCTTTTTCTTCAGTGTCATGTTCTTTGTTAGTGAGACAAATGAAGGTTTTAATTGATTAATGTTCTACTTTCACAATCGCATTTTATGTTCTCAAATGGATATTACAGGAGTTCACATGAGGAAGCAAATTTAATTACATTTCTCATTATGCACCGTGTCTAGGAGGACATATTTTATTCATAACGCTGTTGATATCCTATTTTTTTATTGGGTGGGGGTCGCTATTTTCACCCTGGTAGATTTGAGAAATAAAAATTTCTTTGAGAAAACTTCATTTTGTCAGAGACGCGGCCCATGTCCACTCACCTCCGCGAACCCATGGCCACTCACCTCCGCAGCACATTGGCTATAATTGTGTGTGGGTATCTAGATGGCTGTATAATACATATCATTACTGTTGCTGTCTGTATATCTATATAAAACACTTTCCAAGAATGTACATTGACAGAGCTGTATTTATGTGAAATGTTTACTTGTGTGGTAAACTAAAACACAAAATGCAGTACAATGTCGTCCAACAAATCCATTAGGGCCTCTGTCCCATGCACTAATGTAGCCCCATTACCCATCCAGTTATCATGTAGTCAATAACAAGGGAATGTTTTTGTTTTGAAAGTAACCAAAATGGCCCAAAAACATTTAGCCCCGGGCATTGGATTGTCCTAGAGATGAGCTTTCTGTGGTAGTTTGTAGCAGCCTGGTTACCATGTTCTCCTATTGTCAGGAGCCAGGGGGCTTCATGTAGTGTGTGATGAGATTAAGCTGCCCATGCTCTCACAATTATCCTGACATGTGTACAGATCTTGTTATCAGATGGAGTTGCACAAGGCCAGTGTAGGACCTTGCTGCTTTATCTGCTGTGATAATAAACCATTGCTTTGTTTAATCTCTGCATGGATCTGCCATGATTGCAGTTGAATGGTAGTATGGATTTGTCTAAATAGAAAATATTTGCCATGGTTGCTTATTATCTGGACAATTACCCCTCCTGTTAAATACAATAAGCAATAATCTGTCCAATACATACAATGTACAGATTATCATTGTCATATGTCCACAAAACCATCTATTGGAACAGGCAAGAATGGTGTTTGGTTGTTTGAAATGTCANACCGTTCCATCATCTGGATATTAGTCCAATGTATGAGCAGCCATATGGGACATTTCTCTATCAGGGCTGGATTAACAATAGGGCTAATGGGTCTACAGCCCCCAGGCCCATGTACTTCTATATGCTGTGACAAGACTAGTGTACAGTGTTGAATATAGTGTTGTGAATCTATGGCTCTATAAATGGATGAATGTTATGACACCATTGTGTGATTTGTGTGCAGTGTCAGCATCCAGTACATGTGACAAGTTAGAGAAGGAGAAGAACGACTTGCTGGTTGCTTATGAAGGCATTCTACAGAAGGTTAAGGATGAACATCTCGCAGAACTTGCTGACCTGGAGGAGAAACTTAAGCAGTTCTACACCGGAGAATGTGAGAAACTCCAGACCATCTTCATCGCAGAAGCCGAGAAGTACAAGAACGAACTTCAGGAAAAGGTAATTGTGTACATTTTATACAATATGTTCGGATTATTTTATACAATATGTTCAGATTATTTTATATAAAATGTTCGGATTATTTTATACAGTATATATTTTAAAGTAGGTATAGTAATAAGAATTAATAATATTGTATTTAATTTTGGACATGTTATAATTACATTACATATTTAACTAAAAAATAGGATTTACAGCATTGTACCAGGATTTCTGCTGGAGGTGGAGTATTTGGACATTTCCATATTGTCATGTGTATGCCGCTGGTAGATAAGCCCGTATTTTATATTTATTAGAGAGCAATTTCAACCACTTCACTGCTTGTTTAATAACTTATAGGTTGATGACCTAAATACCACCCATGAAGCGTACCGGCTGGCGGCGGAGACCAGTCAGATTGCTTCCATAGAGGCTGTAAAGGAAGAGTATGAAAAGTCCATCTCTGGTAAGGGATTTTATTACACACAAATCTAAATAACAGGAATTCATAATTGAGCTGTTTTATAATGTCTTATAAGGATTTGGTTAGTAGGTGGCCATAAACTTATGAGCGAGTGGGCAAAACCATGTCCAGTTGCAGGGGTGTTAAATTTAATTAGTTTCAAACAATATTATTGAAAGATCATGTTTCAAGCCCCAGTCTAATAACAGTGTAATAGTAACACTGGTCAGTATCTGTGTGCAACATGCAACAATAAAGTATTCTCCCTGCATGCACACACTGACATTCATTTTACCCCCCCTGCAATTCGTCATGGTTTTACCCACTCACTTGTAAGAACACTAGTACTAGTAAGTCTGGATCTGGTCCATTGTCTGTGTTTTGCTGGCTCCATCGGGCCAGTCACTGTAACCTATATTCCTCACTTCTAGAACTGAGAACCAGCCAAGAGCAGGAGAATAAAGCTCTGCAGGACGCTGTTAGAGAGAAGCAGGCTGAATTAGAGGTTGGTGTCACACCTTGTCTGGACTTTCTCTTACATTTGTTCTGATGTTTGCTTATATTGGTTTTTCTTTGTTTTAACAATAATAGAGAAAAATACAAGAGCTGACTCAGGAAAATGAATCCCTAAAGGAGAAACTAAGAGCCGAAGAGGAACAAAGAAAACAGTCCAAGGAGAAGGTAGTCCAGGTCAGTGTCTCCCTTCTGCAGATGGGTGATAGGGGTAGAACATGCTGCTGTTATTTCCATCCTATTGGTGCACCATGCAGAAGTGATGAGGGCTGTGTTGTGCAGTTTAATAGAACCAGGGCTTGTTGTGTGGGGTACTGCCACCTCTTCAGTGCCCAGTGAGCTATGTGACACAGGACTTATGTAATGGACATAATAGTACTCTAAGTATACAATCACAATTTTGTTCATTCCTTTGATAATGCTCTACACCTAAAGAAACTCAATGTGATGACATTCTATTTAGACCAGGCTTGTCCAACCTGCGGCCCTCCAGGTGTTGCAAAACTACAATTCCCATCATGCTTTCACTGCTTAGACAGTTTATTCCTGACAAGCATGCTGGGACTTGTAGTTTTGCAACACCTGGAGGGCCGCAGGTTGGACAAGCCTGATTTAGAGTATAAAGTTTACCATGATTAATTCTGGAAATGAAATCTCTAGGGGTAGACCCGCTAACTCCACATAGTGCTGTAACCTGTCTCCCTGTCTCTCCCTGCAGAAGAGCCCGCATGTCATGTATCTGGAGCAGGAGTTGGAGAGTCTTAAAGCAGTGTTGGAAATAAAGAATGAGAAGTTACATCAGCAAGACAAAAAACTCATGCAAATCGAGAAGCTGGTAAGACGATATTTACGTCATATTAAAATTAGACAGATTTGTGTGCAATAATGGATGAAGTTGGAAATTTGCTTCATATCATGAATTGGATTTAGACCTGCGTGTGAGCTGTCACTACATGAGGGGAGTTCACTTGTACAATCTTCCGGGCAACCTCTCCGAAGAGTAATTTCCAATTTTTATTTAACAGTGTTACCTGTGATCTCGTGTCAATTTAACCCGTATTACCTACTGCAGTCTTCAGTTTTATTGCATTTGGCACAAGAGCACATTGTGGGTACACGTGCTGTTCCTTTGTTTACTCTCCTTCCTCTTCCCTCATGCTTCTCCACCTGTAATGTCCGTGAATGAATAATGGCTTTGTGTACACCCTTTGATATTCTGTTTCTTGGGTATCTGTGGTTGACAGACTCTGCGTTTTCTTGCTGCTCACACTTCTATGATCATTTCTATTTAAGGTGGAGACCAACACAACCNTAGTGGAAAGACTGAACAAATGCCAGCAAGAGAACGAGGATCTCAAGGCTCGCATGGCAAATCACATAGCTATCTCCAGGTAAGATCTGCCGCACTTTGTATGGTGATTGATTAGTTCAGAAGAAGAAGGAGACTTGTTGCCTCATGTTTCTTCACGTGTTTTTACTGGATAAGTAATTACTGTGGGAACAATCCCGAATATTACATATAAACAGTTTCTCTTTTTTGGGAACTTTTATGAAAGTTACTTGTTTGGTAAATGGTATTTCTGATCATAAGATCACATTATCCATTTCATGTTAATCCTTTAGGAAGTTTGGAATTCTACATTGTAAAGTTCTGATGCTGTGTGGGAAATGTTCAGAGCCAGAAGTCATATACAATATAAAGGTTTTACTGCATTAAATGGGGAACACATCATGTGACCAGTATTAAGCATTAGCAAATGTCTGCCCCCCACTGTAAACATCTGTATATACGGGGGTGTTATGTGGTTGTGTCGGTGTAGATATGATAGATGGAGAGGTGTTTTGTGGAGTCAGGAAGGTGGTAAAGCTATAGATGTAGGATCTGTACATGAAGCCTATGACCACATTTAGACTTTGGCATTATGAGGGTAGGGAAACCCTTTAAAATCCCTCTATTTATAGGTTTGCTAAGGATCCATAGATCACATTAAAGCATTGCGTCAAGCTCCAGGTTTAGGAGATTTGCCGTCTCTCCCAGGGTTCCTAAAATTTGTGCGATTTCCAGAAATTCAGTGAGTCCTCGACCTTAGCTGAACACGTAGCTGGGGTGGGGCATATTCTGTTGACACCCGTGTAGAAAGTGGTTATTAGATGTGTAGAAAATAGAGTTCTCTTTAATGTCTTGTTTACTGGTGAACTATTACACAGTATACAAGCTCTGTAACATCCCCACCCCCCAGATACTATAGTAACCCTGCACTGAAAGCATGCATTCATAACCATTCATATAATGACAGATATCATACATTGCATGGTTTTTGAGAGGCAATGGATCGCGATACATTTTCCTGTCCCTTGCATTGTCCTAGTGCTTCTGTTTATATAATCTTTACATCTTTGCCCCTGCAGGCAGCTATCCACAGAGCAGGAGGTTCTGCAGAGATCTCTGGAGAAAGAGTCTAAAGTGAACAAGCGTCTGTCAATGGAGAATGAAGAACTCCTCTGGAAACTGCACAACGGCGACCTATGCAGCCCTAAGAAACTCTCTCCATCCTCCCCCGGTATCCCTTTCCACCCAGCACGGAACTCGGGATCTTTTTCCAGCCCGACAGTGTCGCCGAGATGACACTTATTCACTGACTAGAACATTCTCAGACATTTCAGGACATGACAGCAAATTGCTTTGGACACATGAAATGGAAATGATATTCTCTACCTAAACATGGTTGATGACTGGAATATGCGATTTGGGTAAACGGTTCTGTAACCTACTGGAAATGAAGGGGCACACGGTTGCTCGTTCAGCTAAAGAGAACACTTTAAAGTAAATATATATATATACTGATATTGTTGCACAAAGCACTTACCTAGCAAGATAAGACAATTCTTGCATTTTGCCTTTTTTCACCTACAGTGAGTTCATAGGGGAAAAAAGCTCAGGGCTTGTAGATAAGAGATCACAGACTTTCTCGCGTTTTCTCACCTGTACTTGTTGTTTTTCCTTTCGGTTAGGGTGCTTGTGAAGTGAATGAGATGGATGTTACACACGTGGTTTGTGCGTTTCATGCTGCCTGTGTTTTGTACCTATTTTGGATTATTTTTTTTCTCCGTTTTTGTATTTTTTTTTTTCCTGGGCAAACTTTAATCATTAAATGTTTAGTGTTTCAACAGAAATATCTATTGGCACGTCATTTTCCATTCATTCTTGTATCATAGACCATCCTATAGTAATTGTGGTATTGCTCCCTAAAATGTAGCAGCTTTTGTGGGGTAAACCCCCGGTGCGCTTCATCTTCAAGTACAGCCATATATACATTTTTTTCTATACTTTTTGGGACTATGCAAGGCACCACATTGTGTGTTTGTACAATTTCCCTGCATTGAGCAGCTAGATGACAACTCCTTTTCTAAAGCAAGAGTAAGAAGAACAGCTGAATGGCCTGGTGTGAGGGTAACATGGAGCGAGGCTACACATGACTGCCATCTGTCTGGGTGTCTATTTCTCATCTTTTTATGTTTTTTCTCTTCTTTTATATCCATATCGTCGAGACCTGGGTCAGATATAAGAGCAGCTATATCAAATAGTGACCATGGTCTAACACCCACCAAAGAGACTGCAGTCCTGGAGCTGTGGAGACCTGTAACATTGTTTTCTGCTTGTTTACCCCCTTCTGAGTTCATATTAAATATATGGTTATGTCATGTTCTTCATTGTTTGCAGCATTTCCAAAGAGTTTACTTTCCTCCTGAATGAAATGTTTTCCGTTGTGTTCTGTTAGCTGTCATCTCGGATCCTCTGCTTTCCTTTGAAGATGTTCAGGCCGGCCACCAACTTGAATTGGTTGCCGCACCTGCTCTGTCTTCTACCTAGGATTTCATTGTGGGCACCGTAAAGCGGACTATGGGCACAGAAAAGGATAAACCAGTTTTTCTGTTTTTGTTTTGTTTTCTCTGTGTTCATCTGAAGATGTGTGTAGCGTCTAGCAAATGTGGATGTAAAAGCAGATAATAAAGCTCTAGTTGCTTGGTTTGTTATGATTGAACTATATATTCTGACATGTAATGAGAAAATAAATTTATTGGTACTTGACTTCATACAGTCCAGTCACATTGCCTGTTTCTTTTTGTTGTCACACATACCTGTTACTACATTATATAGAATAAATTTGGGTTGGTATAGTTTTAAATACACAACTGGGCAGACTGGATGGGCCATGTGGCTCTTATCTGCCGTCACTTTCT